>CAEGAE010100807.1:0-22515 GCA_903067095.1 Girardinus metallicus | reverse complement strand
ACTCACTCACTCACTCACTCACTCACTCACTCACTCACTCACTCACTCACTCACTCACTCACTCACTCACTCACTCATTGCATCCTTACTAACAGGCATCAAGACTGAAGCCTCAGCAGCAGGAACATTCCTGCTGTGTTTCCCCGGTGAAAAGTCTGTCAGAGCAGATAAAAATACACCATGATCCATGTCAGACACTTTTCAAAGTTCCTCATCCACACAGAGCTACTACAGGCAACAAATCAGCCTGAAGCTCAGCCCTCCTGCTCACAGGTACTCTGGCTGTCTGGACTCTGTGGTGAAACATGTGGCTATAAATAAATGTTATTTAGTCCATCATTATAATTTATCAGGCAGCGTTTAACCTATCCTCTGAAGAACTGCACAAATAACAGAAGTCTGAGCAGTAATAAGTAAAGAGCATTGGTGCTTCAGGCTAAGCTACATATCAAGCAGAAACTGAAACCAGCAGCAGTGAAGCTGATTAAATATATTCATCCAAGAAAACACATTTTACTCAGATGCTCATCTGCAGGAGCATCGTTAATTTCCTAATTAGAACTTCATATCAGGTGAATGTGTCTGTTTCTCCCTTCAGGCTCATCACTTCTCTGTCTTTGCCCATATTTGGAGATTGTTTTATCCTTTAGAAAGGTTTGATTTGAAGGAGATTTCTCCTCCTCTGGTATGCTGAAGAAGAACCAGGCTTTTATTGTTTCCTTTCAAACACATTAAACATGCTGCAGTGATTTAAAAATGTCATGTCCTTGGTGCTTTTGTATTTTAACTACCTTTTGTATTTGTTAATTTTAGGGAGAATTAAAGAAAACAGCATTGGTGGAATATACAGTTCCAACAAGGTTTCAGATAATTAAGCACATTTTAGTAAGAGAAGAGGATAACCTGCATAAATACTAAATGCTTTTTTAAGTGATTATTTAGAAAAATCACAATTTTACAAGCCACGTATAATATTATTTATGTGGCATTATTTATCGTCATCAATCAAATGTTTCAGAGAATCGCTTTGAAAGATGCAAACGCAAGGAAATCAGGAATTCGTTCCTCATAAAAAACATCCAGCGACACTTTTCTGTAGATCTTAGACTATTTAAAACAACATTAACGTGGCGATGTTATGTGTTTTTCAGGCCGATAAAGCCATTTCACAGCACAATCGAGTAACTATGTTCCCTTCAATTGTCATAAAATGCTGTATATATCAAACATGTCTTAAAAGACATTTGACTTTGTAGTATGAAATTAGGCCTCTGTCTCTTTAAGAAGCTCTTTCTGACACTCCACCTTTAGAAACATCACAACTACGTTTCTCCATTAAAGTGTAAAAAAAAAAAATCCTCATTGGGACTTTGGAAAAGCTCTTTAAAAAAGTTTTTTAGGTACTCTGATCAAAGATTCCAGCTGAAATGCAAAATTTATTCAGCAATAAAACTGATAATCCACAGATTAGAACTTTACACATGAATATAATTACAGTAATATCTGGACAAGTTTAATAAATGTACAACGATTAAACCTTTCATGCCACAAATGAGTGCAAAGTCTGAACCAGCTACAGTCGATCCAGCTGACTGGACTCGGGGAGGGAAAGTCATCGTTCATGCTTCATCATGCATTTATGCATTATGTTAAGGTTATAGGCATTTTTCATTGAAGGGTTCATCTTAGTCCCTCTGTCAATCACTGGTGTGAGTCAGCAACATCTCGCTCAGCGCCGTCCTTGTGCTCTACCCTTGGCCTCATGCATCATGCATTAAGCACAATCAAATTTGACATTTCAACTTGAATGCATTGTATGGCGCTTTTCTTCCACCCCATCCGAAGGTGATTATATCATGAGGTTCAAAGGTAGGGGGTATCCGGAGCAATGTCTTATGGGAGGTTTAAAGGGCCCCGTTCTGTCTGAGAACCTTTGTATAGACCTTCACGTTTACGTGTTTGCTGAGTCTGTCCAGCTCCCTGAAGCGCTGCTGAAGCTCACCAGTTCACGCTGCAGGATCATCAAAGAAGGTGCAATGAGTGAGTCCTTCTGCCGTTCTGTCCAAAACAGCTTCAGCAGTGTCTGACAGGTCAGCGGTGTTCTTGTTTCTGACTGTGCAATCGCAATTTAAGGGCCAAACTGGCGAATCCTCTCTGTGCCGACCTGATGGTGATGTGAGGGTGAAAGAGTCAAAATGAATGTTTGTTATGGTGTTTAACTTTGTCCGACACCTCAGGTAATCACATGAGGATGTGGTCGCATGTTACTTGATGCATGCCTAATAGGAACCTGTGTGTGTGTGTGTGAACCTTTTCTTTTGCAAATCTTTCTAATGACCATCATTCTATTCAGTTGTAATGAAAAGCGATATATCACATCATGCTCGGCTGACCATATGGAAAAAAATTGGAACAGTTTTGAAAATGTTGCAAGCAACGCAACACCAAACATTTTAGCACAGGCTAGTCCAAAAGCTGCACAGCAAATTCAAAAGTTGTGGCGGATACAATGACTGGACTCGGGGATGGTCCATATTGGTGTATATTTCACACCCGAATGTATGCTCTTATTGTGAAGGGGAGAAGGTGAGGTGAGAAGACATTCTATTTTTGGTTTTGGTTGGAAGACATTGAGAATAAAACAAGACTCAAATTACTTTTTCGTCTTTCTCTGTTGACTTCCACAAAGTGTTACTTTTTCAGAGTTTGGCTATGCAGAGTTGTTGTTTTTTTTTACTACACTGTAGAGTTCATTAGTAATTAGAAACACTTCCCGTGTTGGGACAGCATCACCTATCGGTGTCAGTTATTTTTGCAGTGTTGGTGAAGAGTTTTACAGTGAGCTCACCAACTCTCACGGTGTGTATTTATGATTGAGTCCTCACGGTTCGCATTTTACGTAGCGTGCGTAAGCACGTCGGGTGCGTCTGTTGCGACGTACTACGACTGCGCATGCTTCAAACAAGCAGACAGTACAGCGGTC
This sequence comes from Girardinus metallicus, assembly GCA_903067095.1. Taxonomy (NCBI): domain Eukaryota; kingdom Metazoa; phylum Chordata; class Actinopteri; order Cyprinodontiformes; family Poeciliidae; genus Girardinus; species Girardinus metallicus. Next base: position 19,532 of record CAEGAE010100807.1, on the reverse strand, counting down.
ATTTTATGGCGGGATTAACCAGTTGGTGGACAGAGCGGGGTAAGACGCGTCTTTTCGGACAACAAAAAAACACAGGTAAGTTTTGTTTGTATGTATAATTTTGACCAAATGCTAGTGCCAGTTTAATAAGTGTGCCACCAGAGATGCTAAAATGTCGACTTAAGGAAGGTAGACAAATTTATCGGTTCTAGTGGATTTTTTTTAACTAAGGCAGTTAGACACTGTCATTATTTTTCATCAAAACCTGCTCTTTCAGTTCCCTCCATGTCGTGTTCGCTCTGTTTGTCCTCTCCCGCTCTCTCTCCGGTGGTTGTTGAAATTAGCACCAGCTGCTAGCGGTCCCACAGTTACTGTTTCGTTTTGTAGCGCAATTTACGAAACCTTAAGAGTGCCAGTCATAGTCAATATAATGCAATGAAAGCCTTTATCCACTCCAGTGTAGACATTTTAAATGCAGAACATTTTAATGGAGGCTGCCTTTCAGCTTTAAATGGGGATGGGCAAACACCCCACCGCCTCACCGTTAAAACCCTTAACGTTTTGTCCTTGCTCTTTTGGAGGTGACAATGCTGTAAGCATGACCAGCTCACTGTTTAAGTAATGTTTAACTTTTATTATTCCCAGATGTGATGATGCTCTCAAAAGTCCAATATGCAGAACAGAAATGCTGCATCAAGCTCAATGGAGCCTCATAACATTTTTGAGACAAGTCATGTTTTCTGGTTCATTCAATTTGACCTGCTGTATTATTATGTATTTGAGCATTTTAATAATTTTCAAAAATGTATTTATGTTTACAGCCAAAGAGAAGTTTAGCATCCCTGAAGAAATAAATGTACATCTTGTGAATGAAACTGGGTCGGAGGTTGAAGGCATCAGTGACTTTCTGGAGGAGAAATCCAAGGATGGAACAGAACAGATGCCTTTTCTGTCCAGGTAGTAGCACTATAAAATTATTTAATAAATCTAAAACTGTTGAGGCACAGAAAGTTCAAAAGTTGTTTTTATTTTTTTATGCTTCAATAACATCACAGCCAAAATTATTCCTGTTATTGTAGGCACAAATTATTTAATGGCGGTCCACTGTCTCTTTGTATTCCTGGTTTCTCTGTAGAATCTGCAGAGCGGTCTTCATGCGCAGACACTTTCTCATCACGTTCATCAGTGAGCTGCTGTTCATGTCCTCTGAACGGTGACGACACCAAGAAGAGATTCAAGTGGTGACATTTTCTCACAGTCCAAAGAGGTGATATTTGCACTATATTTATGTAAAATTACTTTGTGTCATTTTGTGGGAATATTTTTTTGAGTGAAGTTTGGTCATTCAACATGTAGTTTAATTAAGATTTTCTTTTTTTGGATCGCTGTTGCTGTTGCTGTTGGTGTACCTCCTGCCTCCACCATCCAATGGGAAGAAGAGGGTTGTGAAGATCTGGGCCGTGTCGTCCTGTTTCATGAAGTAAGTCGACCCGACCTTTAGTAAAGTGTGTGTTACTGCGAAGTTGAAAAGCTGGTTTAATTTTGTTCCACTGAAAAATGTCTTTGTCATGCCACAGCCTTTAAGAGATGACGAGCTCAGTCCAGGGGAGGCAGGCCTACTACGTTTTAGCGGTTGGAACATTGCGTCGCACCATCAATGACTACTACACTGTTGTGGATCATCAGCTCATTCATTCATTGAACTCTTCATAGAGTATGTGCACTAATGCACAGATTGCAATAGCAAACCACTGGGAGTTGTTGTGTTTTAACTGCATTGATTATGGACATGTAAAGACAGTGAAAAAGTGAGTTAACAATTGCGGACATCATGGCTGAAAACATTCATGCTGACATGACTTGTGACGTTGATGTGGTGTCTTGGGTTGCATGTGATGCCATGAAGCATCATCCTGGTCTCATTGTGGGTTCCAAGTTTGAAGATGGAATGTTAATATTTTGTCAAAGAAGTGCCATTATTGTTTTTGCTGGGAATTATTTTCTTGGTGTCAAACACCTTGAAACTCTTGGAACTGACTAACATTTTCACTCCTACTATGTGGTGAAGGAAAATTATTTTGATGGCTCTGCTGAGGGTTGACCAGTTGTATTTTTTTAACCTTTTGACCTTAAAACAACATATAGTTTTGAGAGGAATGATATGTCTGTGGTTCTTGTGTACATGCTGTTGTAGGTTTTAAAAAAGCTGTTTCACATTAACTTGTTTGAAAAACTTAGATGTTTATGTTGTAGAAAAAAATTACACATTACTGCTGAATTGTACCATTTTGAAGCATGTCTTTTTTTTACACTTTCACGTTTTGTTAATTGGGGTTATCTTTGTTCATAATCGCCAGTGACCACGGTGCAGTCCAGTGCTAGAAGTTTAGACAATTCTGGTATTTAAAATGGGATGTTTGTATTAAGGATGTCCTTTAATTTGCTTCAGTTACTGTATACTTACAATGTTGCAAACTAAAATAAAGTATACTTGGACTTTCTGTTTGCTTGTTCATGTGTTATTATGTTAATGTAAGAGTTAATGTTAAGAGAGCATTTAGAGCTATAGCACACAATGATACTAGTGTCAAAAAGCAACTCTTTAAAGCTACAATTAACTCTGTTTTGGTGATGGATAAACTCTCTTTTGGTACACTGTACTCCATATCATATAGTTTAGACACTGACAGAGTTTATTGTTTGCTCTGTCAGTCTTGAAAGAGTCAAATTGTATCGGTAAAAGAGTTCATTTATACTCTTAAAGTGTTAGAATCGTACACTACTCTGGTGTTATTTTCTTTACTCCAATCTCCAGTGTTCTTTCAACACTGGGAATTTGGACCCAAACGATCACTGAGTTTTGTGTAAACTTTACTCTTAAAGTGTAACATATACACTATACAATTTGCTGTGTGAGAAGCCAAGTTGAGTAAAACAAATGATCTGATTACTGGTCAGTCAATCAACGGTTAATGAGCATGTTTTTAATTACTGGTTGATTGACTGTACTTTATGCAGGTCAATAATGCAGCATCCAGCATGTCTGTGGGCAAAGTTACAGTAAGAGTCAAATCTTTATCAAAAGAAGCAGATGAAACGCTGCACCAGCAGCATAGCAGCAGTGAACCATGTTCAGAAATGATCTGAATGATTATTTTTGGTAACACTGTATTTGAGAGGGCGTGCAACAATGACACTTTTATTGCAAAGTTGCTCTAAAGGTTGCCATGAAAGTCCATTAAAAGTGCTAACTTTGCATTAAAGTGTCATTATTTACAAAATAATGAATGTTGGCACTTTTAATGGCATTTAATGCAACTTTTAAAGCAACTTTGCATTAAAAGTCACTATTTACCAAATGACACTTCATGATAACAGTCATAGACATTCATAAAGACTCATTGATGTTCATGACGATGTTATGTCAGTCTTATGCACACCCCGTCAAACAAACTGTCGTTTTTACTTTTCTTTTTGTCCTAACATCATCCCAGATTGGGGATGTTCTCTCTCCAGCTGAGCTCACTCTGACAGCACAGCTACAACGTTAGAGTGAAGCTTTCATTCAGCCACAAAAAGCTTCCAAAAGGGCCGACAGACGATGTGACAGGAGATGACAATGTGCAGACAGACTTTTGTTGTGCGTGGGGATTACAGATAATGTGACTTTCCTGCCTTTCAAGAGTGATTACATCCACCACGAACTCAACTGTAGAGAGAACACATAATGGGAACGACACCAAGCCCTTCACCTTGTCCTGGTCTGGCGTTTCTCAGAGTGGATTTGTCCCCTGGGCCGCGAACGTGTTGTGTCCTGCAGATAGTTAGTGGCAACTTTGATCCTGTTTGCCTGCTGAGGCCTGTCCTTATTCTGAGAATAAATGAAGAAGCTCTAGAGTAACTTTACTTCACCGTTTCTTGGATGCAATCCACACTCCCTGTTTGAGTCAATGCTCCTGCTGCTGAGCTTGGAACATGTTGTGGAAATTAAAGAGCAAAGAGTAGATTCTAGAAAATATTCTTCATAAAATGAAGAGAATTACAGAAGACTCTGAGCATCATAAAAGTGTTCTACAACAACAGAGTGTGGTAAGTCAGAGGCTTCAGATCTGCTCTAATTCAGACTCCCTGCCAACGACAACAGCTCTTTAAAACCTTCAAAGAGGTAAAGGAAAAAAAAATTGCATCACCAACCAGCTCAAAATTGTATCATAGTTGACTGACATCAATTTTTAGTCAATCAATCAAGTTTATTTCTATAGTACATTTCAGCAACAAGGCAGTTCAAAATGCTTTACATTAAAAACATCATAAATACATCGTTCAGTCGCCAACTGTGAAACCAGCAACAGATACTGTATTTTGTCAAATAATTAAAATCATCAATACATATCAAATATTTTTCCAATGTTCCAGTTATTACGACTCAAAGGCAGCTCTGAACAGCTGAGAGGGAACTCAGTGCTTTGACTGTTTGTCAGTTTTCTGTAAGTTTTATTTCCAGATTTGTGGTGCATAGAAGCTGAATGCTGCTTCTCCTCGTTTGGTTCTGGTTCTGGGGATGCAGAGCAGAACCAGAACCAGAAGACCTGAGAGGTTCTGGAAGGTTGATACGACAACAACAACAACAACAGAAGGTCTTTAAAGTACTTTGTTGCTCATGTTTGTCAAATTAAACTAAAATATGAGGCTACAGATGGTAAAACATTTAGAGCTGTTTGGGAGCCAAAAGAGCCGGCTGGTTTTTGGGAAGCTGTGCCAAAAGCGCTGACTCTGAAAAGAGCCAAATTTCCCATCACCATAAGACATAAGTACACTTTAGTTTTTTGTCTCCATAGCAACATTTTTAAATCCAGCTAGCAGCTTACGTCCTTCTGTCCAGATGTCAAAGATGAAAGTCTACTGGGAAATATCTTGATGCAGTGGTATATGTCAGAGTGTATAACCATGGCGACTGAACAAAGACTGATCAAGAGTCATTTTGCTTCTTCTTGGAAGTGCAAAATTCTCTGTTTCGTCGATATTCTCCAGAAAAAAAGATATGTGTGCTTTTGTTTCATAATAATAATTTCATACACACTCCTGCTGGCGGATCATAGCCAAATCTTAAGTAGAACTTCAAAATGCCTAAAGAAGAAACATGAGCAAGAGACAAAAAAATGTAAGAACATTTCTGAAAAATAACACTTAAATCAAAAGTTTAAATCTATATCTGTAAAAGGCTAAATATGGACTAAAACCTGGATTTCATGTTATTTTCTGTCAGGCTTTCACACTGGCTGTGTTTCCACTACAAATGTGTACAAAACGTTGTCATCATCCCGATAATGACCAAAAAAACACAAATTCGCATTTGTGGGGTTTCTTTTAAGTACAAAAACTAAATTAAAATCACACTTGATTAAATTTGTTCATGTGACAAGTCATTAAAAACATGCCAAGCTATCATCCTCCAACTTCTTCCTCTCGTCTTCTTCGTGGTTTGTGTCAGTGGCAACATCCAGTTGCTGATCATGTGACTAAAGTGTTTGGTCAAATAAACAAATTTTGATATGACTGAAAAACCACCTCATCAAGGCGCTAAAACGCTTTATTGAAAAACAAGATTTTTCTGAAACTGCTGTGTTTCCATTAAGCAAATGTATTTTCAAAATGTCAAGTTGTACAATCTTATAATCAGTGGAAACTGAGCTGTCACGGTCCACTGGTGGCAGAGCAAAAAGACTCTGTCGTTTTGCGCTGCAGGAGCCAATGGGATCCGGTGTTGACTGCATGCCTGTGTGTGTGAACATCAGGAGCATCACACTAACCTCCTGTCCTTTAATGACGTTCCTGTTACAGTAAGGAAAACGCTGCTTTAGTGAGGAGAGAAGAGCATGCAGACGGCCTCAGGGGAGTTTAATGAGGCTGTGCTTCACCCTCAGGAAATTATGAAGCAAAAAAAAAGTTTTTTATTAATGTAGCATTAAAAATTGATAAATGTTCATTAGCTTCTCTGATAACTTTCATCCACTTTGTATGCAGTGAGCGGATTTCATTTCCTCCAAGAAGATGAATTAACGGTTTGATGCAACGAGGGCTTGGTTTGCATTCACAGATGGCTGAATTAGGGCCAGCATTAAGAATCTGCAGATCAGGACAAAGGGATAATCAGAACCGGCCACTGAGTGCTTGGTGAGGCATTCCAAAAGATCTATGCTCTGTTTTCGCAATTTACATGTAGGGGAGTGAGCGATAAACGGCTTTACATTTATTCAGCTCTTCAAACGAAAGACTTCACCGATCAGAAGGCTTTGATCACAAAGACCAGCTTCACCGCGACATAACTGGAAATTATGCCTGAAAATTGCACTGCAGCAGTTTGTAATTCCCTGCGGCTTTAGCTGCCGTTCCTGAAAATTGGACATTTTTAATGCTGGTTTTCAAAGGTTCTAATATTGGGCTTTTTGTGTGACTTTATATCTTTTCTGTTATGCAGATAATGTGGATCGATGGGGAGGCTACCCTGGCACTGCTGGTGACCCTTTGGCGACCCGCCTCCTCTGACTGTGAAACATGGATCAGAAACACAGTGGAGCGCTCTGTTCTAGTCCCACTGTGAAAGTGATGCACATGTTTGAATTGATCAAATATTCATGCTTTGTTTTTTTATCAGTCTAACAATCTGAAATATGCATGTGCTACTCTAAAGGGTTCCCACAGCTGTTGTTTGGAGCCAACCTCAACATGTAGCCACAGTTAGAGTGTGACCTTAAAATTTTTTTAAAAGTATACATAAATAAATTTTTTTACATAAGTATTTTGCTTACTTATATAAAAGAAGCATTATTAAGATCACAATTACTGTGATTCCTTACTTAAGATAAATTAAAGATGACCTATTCTGCTTCCTTGAACAGGTCAGGAATGATCTGCTGACTTCACAAAACATGGATTTTTTTTGTGCAAAGTCATTGTTGGATAATGAGATTTCAGTCTGGTCATTTCTGTCTATTTTCAGCTCCTTTCAGAATGAGCTGATTTATGGCTTCCTGTCTCTTTAAATCCAAATGAGCTGCTGCTAGAGAAAACAGCAGCAAACAAATGTGCAATTTGCAATTTTACAACTGTATGTCGTTGAAAAGCATAAGTGGAGCCTCCTGCCAACAAGAATGCAGCAAGTGAATGTTGTGTAACACGTCCCCTTTACTGATTACATATAAACAGAATTAGTATATAAATTAGTTGTGATTATAACAGTGATTTTGAAGTGAATATAAACTTTGTAATGTGTGATTACTACCAATGTAAACGTAGTATAACTGTTGCAATAATATTAAATTATAAAAATAGCTTAAAGCTCTATTGGATATTCTAAAAAAAAAAAAAATCTGTAATTTTTTTTTGCTATATGCTTCATCAAAAAACAGCAGCTTCACAAAATAACTGCAAATGACTCAGAATGAATGTTATTGCAGGTGTTTTTTTATTCTTTTCTCAGACAAAAACAAAACACAAAGTCGGCACACAAAGGGAGGCGGGGCTTATGATTCCTGGGCGACCTGTGAAAAACACAACATGGCTGGTCAACAGAGTTATCATTGCTAGATGAGCAAAGCAGATCACTCAAGTCCTTTTTTACCCCCCCTCTACCTCGCAAGAACAAATTACACGTGCAAATCTTAATGGTCATATTAAAATCAGTCCTAAAGTCGTCGCTGTTGGGGTCTCTTGCAGCAGCTGTGACATCAGCCAGCAGTTCCTCAGCTGTTCGCTCCACAGAACAGTCCAGCTCTGTGTTCAAGTGATTCCAGACGTCAAAACTCAAGAGGTCTGTTCAGAAAAAGCACTTTGTATGACAACAGTCAAAGCTACATTTTGATCAGCACTGAAACTGACAGTGAATAAAATGACTTCTACTGTAAACAGATAGCAATAATATCCTAAATTGACCCACAACATCAGTGAATTTAATCATTTATAGTTCTCTTAAAACCCTCATTATTCAAATACTGGCTTTAATATGTCTATTAACATGACATCTGAGAAAGAAAAGTGCTACATAAGCTTAGGATTTTATATAGTTGTGTGTGCGTGTTTTATGACTAAATTTTCCATACAGGAATCCACGACAATATTATTTTACAAATCCATGACAGTTATGGTTGAGTCCTTGCCATATACACATTCTGAAAAGCTTTAAAGGGGAGAGGTTTCAGTACAAACAAATGCGTTCCCGTTTCAGTCTCTCAGCAGCGTTTACCAGCCTGAAGCAATGGGTGCTCCTCCCTGAGATGAACACTATTCAGATGTCCAAACGGGACTTTCCCAAACCTGCAGCACTGACAGCGTTTCCCCAGCATTATTTACTTTGCTTTAAAAAGCAAAACAAATCCCCCCAGGAGCAGAACACGTGGTAGACATCATATGAAATATTTTGCGAGAATTAAAAGGACTTAAAGCGACCAAGTTCATCATTTATCTTGGTTTCGATACACCAATCTGATATTAATCATTACCAGGCTCTGGGATGAGCCGAATGGAAAATTAAACCGAAAAGCCAAAAGTAGAGTCCGTTACTGCCATCAAGGTGTCAAAACACCAAATTCTCATAAGATAAAATTTCATCTGACAGATAGCTGTTCTGTGGTTTTAAGTCTGTATAACAAGATAATACAGGAAATGATCAATTGAGGCACTTCCTGTATTTCTCAGACAAATTTAATGCAGGGCGTCAAATATCGGATTGTTATATCTTTACTCTCTTTAACAAAAATCTCACCAGAGGCTTTAAAGGGGCAGTGTTATGTAACAGCAACTTTTGTGAGCTTTACATCATGTTAATGTTATTTTCTTGCAAAAACATACCAGGGGTGTTGCTTTGACTCCTTCATACATGTTTGAGAAATCTTCGAATCTCCCGTGGCAACCATTCAGCTGTGCAAAACGCCTGGGTGGACCAAGCTCCGCCTTTGAGATGAAGCTCCTCCTCCAAGCTTCCAAGGGTTGTAGGGTGGGATTTGGGCAGCGCTTTGGGTAAATATTGAGCGCATTAATACTTACCACACCTTAAGCATTTGGGGGCCTTAAGGCGTCCCAAAATGGTTGCCAGGGGAGATTCCAAGATTTCTCAAACATGCATGAACGAGTCAAAGCAACACCACAGGTAAGTTTTTGATGAGAGACTGACATTAAAACACGGTATAAAGCTAAAAAAAAGTCAATATTTCATAATCCTCCACACTTAAATTAGGTTTCAATCTATTTCTTACTCCATTTGTTTTGGTCTATTGATCATTTTTCTCCTTTTTGCATTTCAAAGCTCTGCTTGCAGCCAACAAAAATGGAGACGTTGTTTGACTTTCCCGGTGTTAGGATTCTGATCAAGTGGTTAACATTCTCACTTTGTTCACCTTTGTGTGAAAGTTGTTGTAAATCTAGAATTTTCCCTCAAAGCTCCAACACTTGTGGATCCTTCGTTTAGCAGATTGATCCACCAACAAACAAAAGCAGCGAAACAAAAGAACGAATGCTGGGATTTATAATCATACTAATTGTCTTGCAAAGAAAAGCTATTTTCGCTTAGCATAGTAAACAGACAGATGCACTTTACAAAATAGTCAGAGTTCGAGCAGTGTTATTATTGCTATCAACCCATCTCAAGCTGCAAAAGGGTTTAGGTCTACGACAAGAAAGCGTTGTATCCAGTAAAAGTTTTTCTGTGTGGGGAGAAGAAAAAAAAAAAAAACAACAGTGGTGAAGCCATATTCAATATTGAATGTATAATTAAAATGTTCCATTTCTGTCAAACCCTCGTTTCCTCAGTTCAAAGCTCAGCATAAAGAGTTTGATATTCTACTGAAAAAAAGTAGAGCTTTGTCCATGCATTTTAGAAAAGCTGTTGAGCAAAAGATCCAGCCTGGAGGCTTTTCTTTCTTTCAGACTGAAAGACGGAAAAGTAAACAAACGAACAGAGTTTCCAGCGTCGGAGCTCATCGGTCGGAGCAGCCTGGTGACAGAAGCCGGAGCTCTTCCTTTTGTTTTGATAGTGGAGATGGTCATGCGAAAGTTGTTCCTAATAATAATAACAATAATAATAAAAACACTCCTTTTTCTCCTCTTGGTCTGGGCAGCCGAAATACTCAGAGCGAGAAGAAAGAGAAAGAGAGAGAAAAGTAAAATAAAAAAAATAAAAAAACCCTGAAATGATGATAAGGCGGCTGAATGAGCAGGACAGAGGCGGAGAAAGCAGGGCAAGCTGACCACAGCTTGTCTGACATCAATCCAGGAGTTGGTGTTTTCATCAGCGTCCCACGCTCACTGGACACATATCTGATTCTTCAGACTGTCGGAGAAAAACAGACAGAGACGAAGCCTCATTAGCGTCACAGCGGCTGCTGTGTGCCGCACAGAAACGTTACGTTTGCACTTTGTGAAACATACAGAAAAGCTTCGATTTAACTGATCGTTGCGTTATCTTAATGAGCAACAGATGCAATGCATTCTGGGAAACATGTTGTTCTCTGTCCATATGGATCGTCTTTGCAGCTGCTGTATTTCACAGTAAAGCTCTGTGTATGTTTGAGTCACTCTGATCTGATGACACCTGGACGTTAAGTTTGTTGTAAATCTGCAGTTTCTGGCTTCTTTTCTTCTCTTGCAGAAAAAGAAAAGTTTCTATGACAACCTTTGCTGTTGTTATTTGCCTGATCATTAGTCTGAATTTTGCCAGTCTTTCCCCACTTCTACCCAAAATATCTGTCTGACCCTAAATTAATCAAAACAATAAGTATTGGTAAAAAAAAAAAAAAAAAAAGAAGGAAAAATAATAACAGATTTTAAATGAATGTGGATCGGACTGATTTCGATCCACAATCGAAATCAGTCCGATTTCGAATCAGGTTGTCATGGAATGGAATTTGCTAAACTGAAATTAAATAACCAACAAAAAAAGCTTCCTTATTTCTGCTTTGTATCAACACAAATTCAAGACGTAAGATAATAACTGGAGATGCACTGATATGATATCAGTCCTGATATTGAAAAAAAAAAAAAATCTAGATCAGGTATCAGTGACAATGTGCTGAATCGATAAGGGCAGATCTATTGAGTCTGCTGCTTTATTATATATTTTGCATTATATTTAGAATTGCTAATTGCACTTTATGAACCATCTGAAAGGTTTGTTGTAATTTATTTTAACATGTCTGACCAAAGTAGTCAACCTATTGGTTTTATCAGTTTCAGTCGATTTATTTTACTTTGGCTGATCTCCTCCTAATTGCGCTGAGGGAACAAATTCAAGTTGTTTTTACATGATTGTCCAAGCTTGTGAAGTTGTTGGTGTATGTCAGTCTGCTGTACTTGTGCAGAGTTGTCAAATAAAAGTGTAATTCAGAGCAGTTATGTGTAAAAAACAGAAACATTGTAAGTCAATGCAGCTGGTCTTCTGTTCGGATCGGTACCAGGCCGATTGCCAAGCCTCAGAAATCGGCATCGTACTCAGAAGTGAAAAAAGTGGACCAGTGCTTTCCTAACAATAACCAGAGCTCGATGTGAGAAACAAATATTCTCACATATTATTCATAAACATTAATAAAACACTCAATAACCACATTGGATGTAACACATTAAAGCCTGAATCGACATGCGCAACTTCACATGTATGGAGAAGTTCTTCCAGGTTTTATGGGTTAAAGAATTCATGTTACACTGGAAAAACTTTTTCTTTTTTTTTTTTTAAATGTTGGGAGTCTAAAAATCTTTGCTGCCGTTTGTTTTCTGCTCCATTAAACTGTCAGCTCTCAAATGTGCATCCTCCCCACGCCGACAGCAGGGCAGGCTTTTAAAGGCGCATGGGGACGACACACACCTCACATCCAGCCTCAAAGCACTTCAGGATTACACAGGTTAAAAAAACAGCACATTTTATAAACTAATGTATCAAAAAAAAGCTCCAATTTGTTGTATGAAAACGAGAAAATGTCTCTAAACTTATTCTCATGGTGTAGATCACACAGTTGTTCAACTACCACCGGCCAAGAGCGACGATGCAACTTGACTGCCTCAGTCCCCCCGGCCTGCTCCCCCTTAACTCTACGACTTATGCATTCTTGTGGTGTGTGACAAATTGTGTCAGCATATTATTCTGGTGAGGCGTTTTCATGCATAATTCATCCCGGAGCCTTCATTCTACACGGACATCTTCAAATCCCTTTGAAGTTAATTCCCTCTTCTTGATAAATGGCCGCGCCCGCTCCAGCTGCGCTCAAGCTGATTGTCGGTGTTGGAAAAGTCACCTGTCCTAATCAATTTCGCTGTACAGTGTGGGAGTGGAGAATAAGTACACACTAAAGGATTCACTGTGCAAAAGGTATTAAAACAAGGAGAACAGAAGAAAATAAGCTGTCCCTCCCAGCTTTATGGCTGCTCATAAACGATCGAGGAAACATCCAGGTACTACAGAACATTTTTTATTTTAAAAGATGATTTTTCATCAGATGATTTTGGTGGTGGAGGAGCAACATTATGCGTTTTCCAGGCAGATAGAATCTTTTTATAGCACAATCAAGTAACTATGTTACCTTCAGTTGATATAACAATGCTGCATACATCAAACATGACTTAAAAGAAATTTGCCCTTGTAATGTAACATCTTGGAATTGGACCTCTGTCTCTTTAAAAACCGCTGCCCTTTCTGAAACTCCGCCTTCAGGAAGTCATCACAACATGGCTCCACTATCAACCCTTAAGTGTTTCCACCAGTGTTTCACTGAGCAGTAGCTCTTATAACGAGCTCCGCAGAAGTGCAGTTCCATCAGGTGTTTGCTAATTGATGCTGGCTAGTCTGAAGGAGCAAAGTGGGGGAGTCAAACTGGGGGACTGCTCTGTGAGATGGAAATTCAGCAGGTTGGAAACTGCAGCTCTGAGGAGGAGCTTCGTCCTTGAAGGCGAAGCCAGGTACACCCTGGCGTTTTGCACAGCTGAATGGTTGCCACGGGAGACTAAAGGATTTCTCAAACATGCATGAAAGAATAAAGGCAACACTTCAAGTTTGTTTTTGATGAGGGAATAACATTAAAACATAATATTAACTCAAATTAAACGGGTTTCCTGCAAAATAAGTGCATGCATTTCAATCTGTGGACCTCCCTAACACATGATATTTATGAATTATTACATTTTATGTTGGTTATGTTAGTGAAAATGTAGGTTTTATACTCGGCAACAATTGTTGCCGGTGGAAATCTGCATAGTCTGAATTACACAAATCTGGCCTATTTATACATATAAAAAAATAAGAAAAATCATGACATGCATAACCTATTAAAACAAAAAATGGTTACAAGAGGGTTCAGAAATATTTTAGATACATAGAGATTCAATGCCACATCCAGTAGATGTCATGGTCTCAATGTGCCAAGTTCACTATTTTATTTTAAAACTTCAATTAGCTGCTAAAAGTCAAAACAGTTCTTTTAGAGCTTCCCGAAGTTAGAAAAAATGTCTGGCAACAATTGTTGCGGATGGGATTAAACAGGTTAATGTCAAAAAGGTCTACTTTACATATAATACTGCTCCTTTATGCTCCTGTTTTTTGGAGGTTATTTCAAAAGCTGTGGAGGGACAGATTTGGCCCCCGGGGCCTTTAATTCCCCCACATGTGACTTAAGGAATATATCCTGAAAATCTGAGCTTTGTAGGACGAACCCTTGTGTTTTCATAGTTTTGTTTTTTCAAAATGGTGGTTTCATCCATAAGCCCCACCTACTTCCATCCATAATTACCAGATTCAATTTTATTTTCTGCACCCCCTCTGACCAGGTTTATCTCTTTAAACTGTACAGCCGTTAACTGCTCATGGGTGTGTGTGTGTGTGTGTGCGTGTGTGTGCGTGTGTGATAATGCTGATAATCACCACAGCTTGGGAAGGACAAAGAACACTGGAGGTAGTATGCAGACAGATTGTCATGATTTTTATTATTCTGCCTCACTTCCCTCAGTCATCAAGCCTCTAATTAATTCCCCAGTGCTCAGAAAGATAAGTCAGAAACACAGGTGACCATGGAGCAACCCACCGTCAACACCCAAGTGTGGCAAGTCCCTGTAAGTTCACCTCCTTTGTATCTTTTTTTTTCGCCTCTCATTCTTCTGCTGAACGTCTCCCTGAGGCCTGCTGCTCGACGAGAGAGCAGCTCTCATTCATTTCATTCTCTCTATTCTTCCCTGGAGGGCAATCCAATATTCACTTTGTTCTCTCTCCCTTCCAACTGGATATCATGTATCACCTGTGAACAGGGTCAGAACCCCCTCACAGGCCTGGCACAATAACAATGGTACTGGGTGGTAAATTGTACCAGAAGTTATTGTGATAAACGATAATATTGTTATTTTGAGACCATTTTGTAGTGGCATAATAACGCAAGAACACATTCTCAAAGATAAATAAACTTTCATTTCTAATAACTATTTAACTGGAAGATATTTGAAATTTCTAAAACATAAACAACAGGAACAACAAATAAAATGAATTATGAAGTCTCTGTAAACAAAATGATCATTCAAAAAAAAGAACCAGACTGAAGACTTTTGTCATCCAGGCTTTGGTAGGAACAGAAAAGGGACAAGAGAAAAATGAAAACTCAAGCAAATGGAAATTACTGAGCTTGTTTTAATTAATTATACGATTAATTGATTTGTTGCTTATTGCGACAGACCTGCCTGCGCATGCAGAGGACTGCAAATACAAATCTCTAAACTGTCTGCGTGTGCGTGTGGGTGTGTGTGTGTGTGTGTGAATGCTTGCTTATTCTGTGCTGACCTGTGATGGACCTGGGACCTGACCAGGGTGTGTCCCACCTCTCACTCCATCACTACTACAGTTAGGCACCAGGCCCCTTTCCACCTTATAGGGGCGTAGACAGGATGGATGGGTATTATTCAGTGGTTTTTGGTTAATCTTTGTAACTGATTTTTTTAAATTTTTTTAGTGAAATTTCTGGATCTAAGATTTCTGATCTGCAACATTTTGTCACTTTTGGAAAGTTTTGTTAAATACTACTTCCTGTGGACTTTGCCAGCACCTAATTACAGTTGCTCTCATAGACACAAGGTAATACAATCCTTGAATACATTTCACTGCAAAAGCACAAAGTCTTACCAGGTATCTTGGTACACCTGGAATGAGACAAAGCTTGTCTTAAGTCAATAATTATTTTAATATTGATAAAAAAAATACTGGCAGATTATTTTATTTATAACATGCCTTTTTGCCGATTAAATTATTTGCGGGTGGAACCAGCACCTTTTCATCAATTTTATGGAATCACTGAATTAAAACAAATTCCTATATCGGACTGAAAAGTTACTTGTAAGTTTCTCTTATTTCCGGTGTACTAAGATATTTGCACTAGAAACTAACCAAAAATACTAGATAAGATTTTTGTGTTTTTACAGTGTTTTTAATAGTTACGTTATGAAGGAACCTTATTACATTTTGTACCTAATACCACAAAGTCCTCTTTTTAAAACAATGATCACGTAGCAATGTGCCGCATTATGCAATATGCGACCACCGACCAGTGCCTGGGTTCATCCTAATCAATATGCTTCTAATAAAAACGCTGTAGATCTTACACATATACATTTTTGAAATTTTGTTCACTAAACGTCAAATATTTTGGTCATTTATTTGCCTATTCATCTTCACTGTCCTGACCCCTGCTACATAGATCATTCCACTTTATAGCCAACTCCCAGAAGATATCTAAGACTTTACTTTATTGAAATATGAACGTAGCTACAGGCTAACGCCTCTGACAGGATATCTGTCTGTTGTAATGAACATTTACAGTGCAGGAGACATATTTCACACTATGAAAAAGAGACAAAAAATATAAATTCCGACCACGGGATGGGCGACTGTGGCTCTTAGGGAAGAGAAAAAACGTCTTGTGATCGGAAGGCTGTGAGTTGAACTCCAGCTTCGTGTCAATGCTGCCCTGGGCTCCTCAAAACCCAAGTTGTCTACCAAACTATGACAGGTGTATTAATGTACACGTTTGTAAGTGTGGATAGGTGAATGTGGTGCTAGTGTAATGTGCTGTAAGTAGTCCATAAGACTGTAAAAGCTCTATATATGTTCAGTCCATTTACCATGAACTGTTTGGATAGGAATGGGCAGCAGAAACCTAACTCAGTTCAGTCTGAAGGAATGGGCCAAAACGCCAGCAAACTTTTGTGAGAGACCTGTGGAGAGGAAACCCAAAACGTCTGAATTTTTCTTTTGTATTATTTAGTGGGCCTAATTCTCCTCCATAGAGACAAGCTGCTTAAAGGGTAGGGTTAGGATTAAGTTTAAACCACGATCATTGCTCCAGAACTTGATGTGTGTGTGTTCCCGGCTCTGCTCCTCCAGACTGAGCAGCTCTCTGATAGCAGACGACATGTTCGCTGGTCCGCTGCTAAACTACATGAGAAATGTTGTTTGGAGTTTGCCATGATGTAAACTACAGGGCAGTCAGTGACTGTGGTCAGCTGTCAATCACACATTATGCGCTACTACAAACGCTGTGGCGGATCCGAACCAGGTAGAAGCGCTATAGCGGAGAGGCATTTGGATTTCCTCCCTTTGTCAGTAAAAATGCCTTATATGGAATTTTTACACAAAACCATCAAAAATTGGATTTTTCATTTTGGGCCAGAGTGTTGGGCTGACTAACCAACCCTGCCATCTGTTTTACCACCGCATGGCTAAATATACCCCATCAGGCAGTGTGTCTGAGTTCCATTGCCTTTTTAATTCAATATGATGGTGTGACTCAGAAGATGACATGCCTCCATGCAGGTTGCTGTGCTCTGACTCACGCTGTCCTCCGCTCCACCAGGAGAACATGGTATCAATGTTAAATAGACGCAGGCAGGTTAAATCTGTCCCGTTACGCGGCCTGACAGCTGCAGCAGCATTCTCACTGCTTCCCCATGTCATGTGCAGCGGTTACCCACCCAGAGATACTACGGAGCTACGCACTTTCTGCCCACTGCGTGTTGTTTCTGTCTACCTCTGAGCGCCTGTTACCGTCAGCCAGCTCAGAGGAATCAACATTTCAAAGCAACTCTATCTGGGTCATGAACATTTGGTTTCTTTTTAAAGATCACTGAATCTTGTACAAGATTATTTTCGAATTTTGCCTAAATATTAACATGAACATGATTTTAGCTAAACAAACGCACAGGTTTTAACAAGTGTCAAAGTAAAAACAGATATTTGCAACGCCGCAGATTGTACTACATTTTTGCCTACATTTGTTCTGCTAACAATGGAGCTTGGTTTGGTTGATCGTTTTAATCAAGTCTTATTGGCCATTTTCTATTATTTCTTCATCTGTAGACAGTGTAATTAATTAAGTGGTCACTGCTAAAGTAAGTGCCCCTCATCTAATAATAAACCCCCGATGAGGTAATTTGAAAACAGTTGTCTCCAGATAAACAAGACTGTCAACCAACTGTTAAATCTTAATTAAGTCTTGAGCTAATCTAATTAACTTAGAGCCCATTTGGCCCCAAGCCAAATTCTTCACTACAAACCTTGGTTTTAAACAAACATATTTACATTGAATTGTTATATTGCTCTAAGTAATTACTTATGTTTTGCCTGGTGTAACCCAATTACAATTAGTTGAAAGTTATTTTGGCCTCATGCTAATTTCCTCAAAATGAAACATTCACAGTTCATGCTGACCTGATATCATTGCATCATTTTATTGGTAACTAGATTTATTCTTTAAGGTAGTTTTTTTAGTTTTCACTACTCTGTTGTTTTTATGCTGCAGTTTAGTTGAGCATAACTAGCTTAGGTAGTTAATTGAAATATTTTAATTGTAAGGTTGGAAGTTTTTATTAATAAATTTTACATTTGAGGTTAGTTGTCTGTACTTTTAAAATGAACACTTTTTAAATTAACATCTTGAAATTGGGCCTGTGTCTCTGTGCAGAGACGTGTAGGTTTGATTATCAACAGAAAAAGTGAAGATTTTTTCAGCAAAGGGAGTTATTGTTTCCTCTTTATTCTTAAAGGGCCAGTATCATGTGTTTTCCAGGCACATAGTGCCAGCTTACAGCACAATCAAGTAAATATGATATTTTAAGCTGTTGCTATATAGATCAAACATGACAAAGAGATTTAACTTTTTAAATTAACATCTTGAAATTGGGCCTCTGTCTCTTTTAAAACTCCTGCTCTTTCTAAAACTCTGTCTTCAGGAAATCACCACAACATGGCTCCTCCATGGTTGCCATGGGAGATTAATGGATTTCTCAAACATGCATGAAAGAGTCCAGGCAACACTCCATGAGGGAATAACATTATAACGTGATGTAACGCTCAATGACTTTACATAATGCTGCCGCTTTAAAGGTAAATGCCACAAATTCACCCTTTAGCTCTTCACTAAAAATCACCATGAAAAAAATATTACAAATATTTTCCACAGCTATTTTTTATTTTTATATTAGTTGCTAAGAGAAAACACACATTTTAATGTAAATTTATTTAAATTGAAGACAAGCACATTTCTGAAATCAAGTCAAATGTGTATAAAATCCAACCAGTCAGGATTCATGTGGCAGCAGGTATTCATTCAAAACTCTGTGGTGTGTGAGGGCATGAAAGTTAACCACAGTGACCCTGGATAGAGATCCAATGACTCTGACAAAGTGCAGCAGACACCCGTGGCTAAAACCATGGAGCCTGTTAAATGATTGTCACATCTCCTGATGCCAGCATTTCATTGGAGGGTAGCAGTCAGAAAACAGCCAGCCGGGAGAATTAAATCCTAGACATTCACACCTGCTGCCCTGGACCAACCCAACGTCCCCCTGCTTAAGACCAAGTGGCCGCTGCAGAGGGTAATTAGCTAAGAGTAAAAACAAGGCTAATGTTTTCTGTGTGAATTGTAAGGTGGTCGACAGCAAATGACAAAACCTGCTGCAAAAACACAAGAATGATGCTAACTCCAAAACACACACACACACAAATAAATAAATAAACAAGTGCAACAGAGAAATACTGCAATCACTGGAAATAATAGAAACAAAATGGAAAATGCTTTAGAAATAACAAAACAACAGCAATTTGATTGATCGTCAAATCAAAGGGACCAGATTCAGACAGGATATCATGATTTAACAGGATTATTTAATTGGATGAAAAATGCAAACAATAAAGAAATGGTGCGTAATATTTCATGTTTTTTTTTCCCTCAAATGCGCAGCCTTTTACAATAATTTGGAACAGAATATTTACAAAAGCAATATTACTTATCCTGGCCAAGGGCGCCACCAAGAGTCTTGCTCCCCATGACAAAAAATTAAATTGGGCCCCTTTAAAACCAACAGAGACAGTGTAACCAATGGTAACTAGTAGTTTCTGACGAGGTTGCTATAAACAAGCCCACTTTGACTCACTATACTGAATATTTGCTCTTCAGGGTTCAATGAACAGATAAACATCACAGTTCCAAACAAGGCCAATCATGACTGACACATTACATTTCAAGATCTTTATGCTAAGCTAA
>CAEGAE010100803.1:0-26024 GCA_903067095.1 Girardinus metallicus | reverse complement strand
TTTCGTCAACAACTCAGAGGCGGAAGTGAGAGCGCTGTGCAACGCAAGTAATGTTCCTGCCGGAACACGGTGCGCTAAATAATAAAACATAAATTAAGGAAGCTTCGAGGCAGGTAAATTTTCCTCGAGGAATTTTAATAATCGAGGTACTCGAATCAATCGAGGAATCGTTTCAGCCCTAAAGAAAATATACTGACACCATTGCACTAGTCAGAATCGATGTTACAAGGAAGGATATATACATGGGTTCATGCCAAATTTGCAATCATTGACTGGAAAGCTGCAGTTTAACTCAATAACTACCAGACCAAACAGCATTTCCCCAATCCTCCACTGTCCAGTTTTACTGAGATTGTTTTAATTGTGGCTTCAACTTCAGAATCCTAGTTGACTGTAGTGGTTCACATTTTTCTTAAAATGGACCAAACCATTTTTTTATTTTCATCATACCTAGTTTAGCATGAGGACATCATGTGAGAAAAATAACCTTTCATATGAGACACTTTGAATACAGCACTGAATTAAAAAAAAAATGACTCATGGATGTTTTTGTAACTAAGTTATTCAGTCACTGACTTGATTTGATTGATTTTATTTAACACACTCATTGTCCACATGGTACATTATTTGATAAATTACACAGATATCTAGCCTACATGCCCTGACCTGAGCTGTTGTTTATATGTGTCTGCACACGCCTGATAATCTCAGTTGTTGATAAACCACTGACGTTATAACATGGCTTGTAGAATTTATAGGTTAATTACATGAAGTTAATGAGGTGACAGAAAATGCCACAACTTTGCTTTGTACGGTAACATAGCAACAAATTGGCACATTTCACTGTCTAACAAAAACAAACAGCAGTGAACTGGTACCCAGAGGAGTCTTAAACACAAATCATGACAGGAAGCAGACACATTAAGCTAAAACCTGCCAAGGCAGGAGAAAGAAGGTAATGTTTCCAGCAGCTTGCTAGTCAGCACTAGAACAAAAACCCCACCACAGCAGGAGTCAGGAGAAGGGCGGAAAGGGAACTAACAACATTTCAGCCGGAAAAAGCAATATGTATGTGAATGAAAGTGCAAACTTGGAGGTGTAAAATAGACTAAAGTTCTGCTTATGCACAGTTCACTGGGTTTCTGGTGTGGAGGCCAAAAATCAGTTAAACTGCAAATGTAGACAAAAAGGGTTTTTTTGTTCTACACGCTACTATGCATGGTTTTAAGCTTCCGTTGCTATAATTAATCCTTGATCTAATCTCTTTTAAGAAATCCACATTTTTCCAGCTCTGTGAGATTTAAAGTATAACTGAATAAACTAATGAATCCATTTCTGGCCATTCAGGCAGTCAGTCTAAACAAGAAATGCCTATACTCTGCATTAAAACAACCAGAATGCTACCTGACAAGCATGATGAGTGTCTCCATATAAAATATCCACTTTAAGGAGCAGAGAGATTTCTTGAATGCGGGACCATCTAAGTCAAACTGTTAGCCGTACTTAACATGTCTCCTAAATTACATTGCTTCAATTACACAAAACAGATGACACCTTAAATTTAAGGCTACATATGGAGTATTGTTACCAGAAATTTGGATTCTGCACAGAACAAGTACTCTTTGCATCTTTGGCAAATCAAGTACATAATGAGATGTCACGAGAAAAACAGAAGAGTTCAGGGGGCCAAATCAAATCACCCACATATTTTGAAATGCAAGTCAGCCAAACAGATGAATAATACGATGTCCAAAGCCTGTTTATCATGAATGTAAGAGGAAGAAACATGTTATTTACTGTTGTACTTTTTCTACTATGTCTGGCAACTTGCTGTAATTTTTAAAACAGCAAAAACAGAAATTACAAACTGCATAAATCAAAGGAAAGAAAGACATGGACTGGACTCAAGCGGGGGTTACTTCTCAGTACAAAGACAGTGTACATCAAGATGATCCACATCTGGGAAAGAAGTGTGTTCCATAATAAGCATCTGGTCTGAGGTCTGCTGAAAAAGTTAGATATCAATAAGAGTTAGCAACTCTTAGACATGCACCCACATACATGCAAAATTTTTTGACATTATTTTTACCATGAATATTTAGGAGTCGTGGCTGTATTGCTTTCGATTCAGAATCAATCACTGTCTGACACATTTCCTGCTTCGTTGGTTTGTCTGCGTTTGACTCTAACACATTTGAAATGTTCTCTGATGCTTCCAGTCTTTACATATCAGGAAAATTGATAGTACTGAGACAATGATTTTAAAATAAAAATTTATACAGTTTTTGGGAAAATGACAGTTCACATTACAGTAACAATGCTGGTTACTGCTCTCTGTCAGAATGCTGCTCAAACTGTTGCATTCAAATTGGAGCTTTTGGCAAAAATGTGTTTGTTAATTACACATAGACCTAAAAGCACTTTTACAAGACTGGGTAGGGTATTAGTAAACAATATTTCTCTCAACTTCCTCCTACTGACTAATCTGAATATACATCTAGTCTGAATTTAAAGTAAAGCATTAGCCTTTGCCATCACTACTTTTGTCTTATGTGGTTATTTTGTAATAATTCCCAAACATTCTAATATCCTCACTCTTTGGTATGTTTTTCAGTAAGTCCTGTACAGTCCAAGTAGATAACTGAAATTCCTGAAGTTAACCATTAGGCCCATGAGAGAAGATGGCAAATCATGTCTGAAAACAATTATGCACTGTGTCTCAAAATGTTTTAATGGAAATTTATTATAGAGTTATTATGTTGATTTGAAACAAGTCTGCAGTAAATACGATATATGGTTTCAATGTGTGCTGTCCTCTTAAACTCACTTATTGCACATACTCATCATTTATAGTAAGAAATATAACTTCTGATTTTTCTTTTAAATCAGAGCAGATGACTCTAGAAAGTGCTGGGGATTGTTCAACTATCCTGGCAAGGATGAAGATGAGTGCTTTTGGCCGAGTGCAAGATGTATTTGGCAATGAGAGGAAAGAAATAAAAAAAATCCAAAGATCGATGATATTAACACAATGTTCTTGGCTTCATAATACTTATGAACTACCTTCTCTGACTATAGTGTTACTGGGATTTGTATTTTATTTGGCAAGAAGTGACTGACCTGAAAAGGTTATGCAGAAACAGGTGTATGAAGCTGCGCTTTCTGTTCTCCTGGCATTAAGATATCAGTGGTGGATTCAGTGGCCCCCAACAAAGATGACAGCAACTGGTTTTAGATGGTCTTTGGCAACTTCCAAACACCGGTGAGAGACAGAGACAGGTGGGCCCACTGTAGCGCTCTTGGCTTTGGAGCATCTTTGGCAACTATCACAACCAAATAACTGACAATGGCAGCTGCAGAGAGGGGACCTTTAAGTACAGAAGATTTGCATAGAGCTGCAGATTTTAGCAGCTATAGATGTTATACAGCTTAACAGTGAGTGAAACATAAACATGCTTCTTAACTGTATTTTTACAGAGATTGATGTATCTTTTTTTACTCTACAAACAGCAATACTGTTAATGTCAACATGTTGACATTAACAACATAGTATGTACACATAAAGGCATACTATGTCAGTTTCAATGTTTGCCAACAGGTACAATATAAATGCAATTATGAAAATATTTATTTTTCTGAGACTTATTCCAGTCTGCTGCTCATGTACTTGCAGCTCATTTTGAAGTAAGCAAAGTGGGTCCAGTTTCAATGGGGGTTTAAAAATAGGCTATATGTCATTTTATTAAAGTATCAGTGTTACCTACAACCAGGTAACCAAATTACTCCTTCCATAAACCAAACACCCAGTTATGTAACTTATGCTTTCTCATGTTTCTACATTTTAGATGCACAGAAAGTCTCTATAAAAAAATATGAAAAACAATGGTACTGAGACTGATGCAAATATCTCTAGTGGCATACTGACGCTGCCTTTGGGAATAAAATTTTGACCAACATGTTGGTCTTTACTTCAAACCGATGCTCCTCAACCAGGAAGTGTAATGCCTACACTGTTTTGTTCTGTATTCTGTATTTAGACAGTTAAGCTTTGCAGTACTGTTATACATCATTATATTATGCACAAATGAGAAACATAAACTCCAACATAAACAAGCTGAAATCATATACCTGAACTCTGTAAACCTCCCTCGCCACACCCCTCGTCTGTCGTTACTTCCACTTCAGAACTTAAAATAACTCTGCAGCTGCTTGGGTTTGACCAGTTTATCAGTCAGTACCAAATGTTCTGTTTCTCTATTACCCTTTTCTACGACTGGTAAGTATTTGTAAAACAGAACTCATGAAGCTGAGGTGAGCTTGACAGCAGAAGACACTTCCTGTGAAACACTTCCATACATTTAAGCAAGATATCTATTTCATGCTTTTGTTATTTTAGTGATAATGAATTTATGTTTTTTTCTGGTATCAGTAAGGAACTAGCTGCCATAGGATGTTTCATGCATCAAAACATACCCGACTTTAGGACAAATTGTGTCTCCTTTCAATCAGATATAAGCTGCTTATATTTCAAAGCTACGAAATGAATTTATGCAAGTCAGACGAACATTATTGATCTGCAAGAGACTGCTCAGAGTTGTTTTGGTTTGAACAGGCATCATGATCATTCATATTTCATAAATATGGACTTCCCCAAATGAGAATCAGAGCCATAATCAATTGGGCTGTAACATATACTGTTCAGAAATACAAATACAATAAAATAAAATTATATATGAAAGTCAATAATTTGTATTATCACAAGAATGAGCTGATTCGTACTGAATGTACATTGAAAATAAATGTATTGCTTACCAGTACGAAATGGATGAAGATTGGGATGAAATAATAAAGCTTGGCAACAAAATGTGAGAGTGAATTGGCAATCAGCATAACTTGATTGTGGTAATTGAAAACCCCTTTCACAAAACACTCCATATGGGATTGAGAAAGCTTTTTGCCTTTTCTGCGTATTGTGAGAAAAAGCTGATGCAATGAGGGTGGTCAGAGTCCAACTCGCCCCCCACCGTCCACTGGTACAGCCTAGTCTCGCCAAGTAAGGTGGTCACACCCCAGAATCAGCTGTGTTGCAAAGGTACGAGCAAATTTAATCACATCTGTCCTGGGGCATTTCACACCCTGACCTCCTTAGCCACCGTTGCCCCAAATACCATAACAATTTTGAAATGAATGGCAGATAATCTGAATGCAGACTTAGTTTTTATATGTAGTGTTAATATCGGTGCCAAAAACACCTCCTGCCTTGCTGCACTGCAGACCCAACTTCTAGAAACTCACAGCTGTTTGGCATATTGCCAATTCTACTGATTGATGAATGGACAGGGGCAGATCAGGGACAGTTCATCTTTACAGGTTTTGAATGAACATGTTGTGTGCATGTAAACTTAGACTTCACAACTTCGAACCTAATGCCAAAGAAAAGGCTTGCCAAAAACAGCAATTACACTGTGTGGTTCCTTTGCAATAGCCACAACACTCCAAAATTATAGAAGAGAAATGAACTCAGAAGAATAAAACAAAAGGTTGCTTTCACCCTTTTGTGTGTGTGTGTAGTTTCCTGCTCAATAATTATACATATCATCCATACCAATGAGACTAATTTTACTCCATGCTATGGTTCTCTATCATACAAAAAATCTTGGTATTCGCTTGGTTTGTACAAGCCATCACCCTGAACCTTATGGCTGTGCCATTGCTATCAAACAAGAATCAAAACACTTACACACAGAGACCTGTTAAACAGTCACAGGCTTCAGAAAGACTTCACCACAGGGAATAAAGCATTCAGCCAGGCACTAATGGCTGAAACACATTACAGCAAAACACAAAGGTGGTTTTGTTGAAGAATAGAATAATTGGAAGAAGTGAACAGTTTAGTGCTTTGGTGTACATCTAAATGGAATAATTGTAACAGTAATGAGGGCTATTTAGATGGTGAAAGTTAGCGATTCCCCAAAGGAGACCAACTCAGAATAAACCCGTCAGCAGTGAGGAAAAGTCTTTCTGTTTTTGCAATTCCTGACATTTTCCAAAGAAAGAGGTTTGTCAAACTAGGAAATTTTTCAAGAACCAACTTCATTCCTTTCAGCAATTGCTTCCTACCTCCTTTACTGGTAACATTATTTCTTTATTTTTCTTTATTTTCTCCTTGAGTTTAAATATAATCTGATGCATCACTGATACATACATATGGTATCAGTGATGTGCGATGTGACTGGTGAGGCACAGACTCCACCAGGGTTAAATGTCCAAATGAATCCAATATAAAAACGAGATTTTAATTTTATCGATAACTAATTAAGGCTTCTAACATATCTAATATAACAGCAAGAAAGACCTTTGTTTTCTGCTTAAACTTTAAAATTGTGTATGATCTTAACTTTATTTTATATGACGTCCATACACCTATCCTTCTTCACATATTTGTCATTTTGTTTAAAAAGAAACATCCTTGTTTCCCATTTTCAAAAATCTGGCAGCCAGAGAGTGGCCAGTTTCGAAGATTATTTGCCCCACTTTACATTGTTTTTCATTAGCCAGTACACATTATACTCATTTAGTTAAATCGTTCCTTGAAAAATTCATTTTACTTTGGTGCTTTTTTATATCTTGTCCTTTACGCATCTGGTATCCATCAATTCTATTTCTTTTAAATAGAAAAGAAATAAGCTATCTGTTTTTAAAGACATTCAGGAGACGCATTCATCGTTAACTTTTCTCTCTGTCTGTTCACTGTTATCATTCCATTTGCTACGTGACCCATTGACAAACCCAATCAAACTGTTCTGGTGGAAAGGAGAAGGAAAAAGAGAACAGAGTGACTCCCATAAAAACTAAAAGAGACAACGGGATGAGGAGGTTTGTTCCACTGTTTAAACTCAATAAAGCCCAGATGTTGACCCCGGTGTGACACTGTCTGAATACACAAAATGTCCATCAAAGTACAAATGAGCGCCAAACAACAAACTACATAAAAACCCAGAACTGATACACTTGTAAATTAAGTGTAAATCAAATCTTTAAAAAATATATTAGTTATTTTGACTTTATAGAGTTAAAATAATGAATAAAAAGCATTGTAATCTTTATGGCTATGGTTCTAATACCTCTAATTGTAAGTTTAGCCAGTAAACTGTTTCATCTATATCTCTAGAGTAAGAATTTCTATAAGCTTATGTAAAAATGTCAAACATGTTTTTACCGTAAGCCAAGGTCACAGAACATATTTTGTTTAACCCGTCTTACATTGGGTTAGACTTATTTGGGAGTCTGGCTAAAAAATAGTTTTTAGAATGAAACACGACACAAGCTATTTAAATTTTGAACTCATGCAAGCACTCTATCTGAAATATTGTTTCCTACATGCAAGAATAAATGGTGCCTCACTGTGAAAACATTTTAGTTTTCATGAGAGTAACATCCATTTTAATGGCTTACAAATATAGTTTTATTGAGCAACCTCCCAGGCCTTCACAGCCCATCTGCTGTTATACTGAGAATAAATTACTCAAAAGTACATTTTATTTTCTAATACGTTACTTTTGAAGACAATGGTATCACTGGATTTACTTTTCAGAAATTTTTGGGGGCAAAAACTCATATAATTTTATATTGCTTTCACTATAGTGCACTTCTTTTGTGCAATAACAATAACATTCATTTAAACTTGTGGTAGTAATGTGAAAAAAATTATGTAATTTTTCACTGTACATTCCCCATGTTTCTCGTAAGACAATATATCCATCATCATGAGTTTTAAAGCAGCTAGCCATCAAAACAGAAAATCTCACATCGAAATGGTAATTTTGAAATTCATCTAAGTTTTCTTTCATTGAACAAAGAAATTCTATGAATTTCATTGAATTTTATGAACAATCTTTCATTCACAATGATTTACTCCAAAAGAAAGCCCCATACTGACACTGGTTTATAAAAGGCAAAGCTATGTTTACTGCAGCAGACATTTTTTGCCATTAGGCCGAATGTAAACATCTTTATTTTGTCATCGTTTGGATTAGAGGACATGGTCAGTTAGGCTAAAAAGTGGAGGGGTGAGTGAAACAGGAAACTCGGAGGAGGGACACCAAAATGAGAATTTCAGACAAGAAAAGACACAAAAAAGGAAACTGAGTAGTTCATAAGATTTGTCTATTCTACAATAACTTATGTTATGCTTTTAATGGGCTTGTTACTTCAATGCTCTTCATTCTTTTATGAAGGGAATGTGTTGCAGCCTTGAATATCTTACAGTGTTTAAGTAAAAACACACACGTCTACATTTGCTGCCAGAGAACTAGACAATTGAAACCACATGAGATCCTAGATGAAGCCACATATACACACTCTTTAGCAGAAATGCTTGTGATAAATCATAGACACAGTGGAGGATTCCAGTTTAGAATTAGACCTTGGGGAAAAGTTGGTCATCTACGTGTTATATTCTGTTCTTGTTGTTTTAGTTATTTTTCTTTCCATCAGGGAATGAATAGTTTAGACAGAACTAATGGTGTCAGTGTGTGTGAAAACTAACAATAACTCACTACTGAAACAACAGTGATTAACTGTGTGGATGGGGATGCTTGGAGTTTAACAGGAAGGTATTTAAATTTGTTACAGAAAAAGAAAAATGTCTTTGGCTTTAAAAGTATTCTTGTACAGCCTGTGTATTTCAAAAATCTGTCATTTTTGTACATAACTGCAGTAATATGAATTGTTTTTTATCAGCGAAACCAACAAGCGTGAGGTCATTGCTTACTTCTGCAGAGTGAGACTAAGGTTCCCAGTGCAGTTCTTGATTTTGTTTTGGGCCTCAAGGTGGTTCATGCCCTCTGCGGAAACACCATCAATGGAGAGAACCGTGTCTCCGACTGCAACACCACCTTTAGCTGCTTTCCCACCATCCGTCAGCTGTGGAAACACAGAGTCCTCAAGTTACATTTTACACATCTTTTTCAGGATTTTCAAGTAATGTGGCTATTGCTGTTGTCACCTGTAAATCTGATCAGTTTGTTTTCGACATTAAGGGGAATCTAAAATCCATGATGCATATTTATAATTAGTATTAAACTAAACAATGGAAATAATAATGAAGGTTGGATTTTTCACCAAAACACTTACTGTTTATGTTTCACAATGAGGGTGTGTGTGTGTGGGAGGGGGGGAGGGGTGCATGCACTTGGATGTGTGTGGCCTTGTAGATGATACATTGCAAGGAACTTTTTCCTTTCCCAACATACACTGCGGGGACCAATTGCTCCTTATGGAGCCCAAAACCTGGTCCTGGTAAGAAGAAGTGCTGCTACTCACTGCTTCAGCCTCCCTGCATTTGGGTTCTCTTAATGGTTGTGCATGTACTGGTAATGGATGGGTTTAGGGTAAAGGTCAGTGTTAGGCTGTAGAAGTGAGTGAAAAATTAATGGAACTCAATGCAAAGTCTTTGTGAAGATAGAAAAACATTCTGTATATGTGTGTGGGAAGTGAGACGTAAGTGTTTCAAGCTAATTCAGGATGTCTGTAACTGCAACTGAAGCACCAGTAATTAAACATCTGTGTTTTATAATGTTCCTGCTTGTATAAGAAAATGCCTGAGGCAACAGACACCCTGAACTGTTACTTTACTCTACAAATGAAGCTAAGTAATTAATCACTCATAGAAAAGTCATTATGTCAACATTTTTGGAAGAAACAATGTGGGGAAACAAAAGTTGATGACTGTCAGGTTTACAGGCTTTATAAAGTATAAATAAACCTCTAATATCTTGCAGTCAATGGTTTCAACACATTCAAAATATTTAGACAGACTTTAATTCCTACAATGATATCTTGGAGGTGAATGGCTAATTTAAAACTATTCAAATGGAAGTACCACTGTTGTCATTTAATAATTTATTTTCTTCTGAGCATTGTTCGAGTTAGATCCACACTTACAGATGAGATCAAATTATAAAAACCATAGCTGTGTTGAAAAACCATAGCCTCATCAAGAAAATCAATTGTTCTTGTTAGTGATGATGGACTGCAATCAAAAAAGCAAAATTTAAGTGCATCTATAGAGTTAAACAAGAAATTAGGTACAGTGGTTGCTCCGATTTTGGGTCTTTTGTGTTAATTAAGTATGATAGAGAAACAGTTTAAGTCACTTCCCAAGAGACAGAACTTGAAGTTGCAGCCCTAACCAGTCTTGGTCACACTGTTTCCTTACACGTGTCCAAATGTGAATGAATGAATGTTTTTCTTTCAACTCCACAACAAAGGACCACACATGCTGGTATTGTGAACACACTTGTAAAAATCAACTTTGGTCTAATGGTGCCCATGAAGTCTTAATGTTGAACTTTGTGCTCCTAAAAGAAAACATTTTTATCTTTAGTAAGTAAGGGACTCAAGGGACGTAGAGTGCATTAACCTATATCATTGTCTGTATTACACACAGAAACATTCTTACACACAAACACATAAATCCACAATCACACACACATAGAGAAGTAAAGACAGACAGGAATGGCCAATAAAACAAGCTGTGCCGCCGGATTAGTGTAAAGGCTCTACAGCCCCCAAGCCTTTTATAGTCATATTAGCCCAACACACGCAACATCACTCACCGCCACTCTTAGATTCATAAAGCTGAAAGAACCAAGTAACGAGGGTGCAGACATAACATTGATTAAATTTGTTTGTATTAAAAACAGTGAGAGAGAAGGGAAGAAACAAGAATGCCACTGGGTACATGTGTGGGCTTTTAATTCAGGACATTTGACCTGTTTCCAGAGGTGTGTTTTGACTAACCACCTCAGGATTATCATAAACCAAGTCACAAAAGGTCCAGTTCAAAGTTTTCCCCTCATAGTGCTCTACCTATAACTAGCACACACAAATGCTCATTCTATTTTAAGCTTTGGTGCTTCACTTTTTTTTATTAAAATAAGCTAAAAAAGAAAATTCCAGTCACCGGTACTGGAGAGGAGGCCAGAGAAAGGAACAAACCATGAGACATAAGAGGTACTTTGGCTTAAAGAAAAGTGGTTAGTTTGTATTGCACATACTTCATATTTAAGTTATAAGTTTAATGGTACCAGCAGTCGGTTGTGTTGGTTGAAGGATTGTTTCCAAATTGAAACATTTGATTTTAATTAGGTTGATAGAGAGGTTTCAGAGATAAAAGTAGTTTCAATTTTAATATCAAATACGGTTCAACAAATTATTGTAAAAATCAAAAGTTGAAATTTGTATAATGTCAGTCTGTTTGTATAGGTTTGGAGTCTCAGCTTTCCCACTGTTTTTGATTTAAGCCTCTTGGCTGTGACAAAGAATAGCAGCATGCACACATACGCAGTGGAATCAATAAAAAATAGATAAGCAAAGATAGCACATTATAAGAGGTAATCGCATAGTAATAGCATAACCTAATACTGAATCAATGCTATATTTTTAAATTGTATGCACATTACATCAACAAAGCACAAACTGTTTTTTTCTTTTTCAGTGAAACCCCCCACTAACACTCAGTTTGTTTTTTTTATAATTTTACAAGTTTGGGCCATTTATTATGTCCTGGCTTCTTCAAAACTTTTTCCCAGAATGGGTTCAGGTCTGAACTAAGACATGGCCTATCCACAGAAGCATGGAGAATTTAAAAACAATCTTGTTCTAATTAAAACAATATTTTTGATCAGAAACTCAGAAATGTCTTCTTCAGTGTCTATCCTGCTTTGTCTGGACTGTTTGCATTATACACTGTAAAACATGGTCATGACAGATTTAGAGAAAGTTACTAATTGTAACTCATTTGCCTTTTGATATCTCATTAATGTGGCAAAATTTCTACCTACTGTTCCTAATGGATGGATGGATGGATGGATGGATGGATGGATGGATGGATGGATTCCACCATTATGTTGATCGTGAAAACTTCATTACTGTTGTTGTCATTTATTGTTCAGATAAATATGAATGCTCAACCATCTTAAAGGCGAAGTTCTGATCAATAAAATACATTTTTCTGCTATCCATGAATTCATAAGTCAAAGAAATTATCCTCTTTGACAATGCTGTTTTTATCATAATTACATCTAGGGACATTTAAAAGAAAAGAAAAGAAACACAAGCCTGTTACTGGCTTCCTGAACTCATCTTGGAGAGATCTGTGGTACAATTAGTCTCTCTGGGTTAAGAGGTTTATGTTTATAATTCCAGTGTTTCTTGGCTAATTCCCCACAAGCTGTGCTTTTAAGTGATGAATGGTTTGACCTCTTTCTGAGGGCTGTTTAATAAGGTGACACACTCCAAAAAATATTCTCCTGTCAACAAAAAAACACAAAATTTAATTTATGGTTATAATCCATTTATAACCTAATTATAACCAATTTATAAACTACTTTTTAGACTGACCTGTAAAGTTTGTAGATAGGTCAAAAACATCTCCTATTTTAAACATCAGGCTATTCTAATTTTGGGCAAAAGAGAATATTTGGTCTAAAAAATATTTAATTTATAGCAGTCAGTTAAAACATTTAACTGACTGTTTTAACAGATAAACTTGCCAAAATGCTTATAGCAACATTAGATTTTTAAGACGTATGAAATTTTTTTTTAGCACAAACTTTTCTAAAAGGCTCCAATGTTGTTTGGTTTATAGGCAGAACGATGGGTCTGAGTGCCTTGAACAATCCCTGGTTTCAAAATACACTAAGAGACAAAGAAGACAAGCAGACTTTCTGTCTCACAACTGTGTTATAGCTACACTGTTTTTATTTCCTAACAAAAGAAAAAAAGCTAAATATTTATAGACGGAGAGGCCCAGACAGATTAAAAAGATGAAGTAGGGGAAATACAGAGGTGAGTGAGATGGATGCAAGAGGAAAAAAGATGCGGCAGAAAAAAATTTAAAAATTAAGTAAAAGATTAAAGAGGTGCAGGACACTGAAGCAGAGCAGACAAAATGTCATCCCACATGGATGTATCCATCAATAACATGTTAGCAGCAAGGCAATATTTCCCTCACAATTTATCATCCCAAGTACCAAAATGTTCATTTCCAGCTTTCACTGTTTAGTTGAACCCTGAAACTGGCTAAAAATTGCATTTCAGTTTCATGTTCTGGAAAAGAGTAATTGTAAAATCAGATCTAATTAACTTCTTTACCAAAGAAATGTTTTGATGTTAAAGATGTTTATTCAGCCTCTGCTACACTATGGCTGTGATTAATGAGCAAACCCAAAATTCTCAAATGAAATAACTAGAGGATATGTAATAAAGCAGTGCAAATCAAGCAATTTACTAGGGAGTAAAAAAAACACTATGCAGATGTGTAATTGTGTAAAAGAAGGTAAATGCTGGACAGAATCATTTTGATACTGAACAGCAGCTTAGAGAGAGATATATGCAACTGTAAATACTATAGGCACACATTGTGTTCATATGTGCACACATATTAAGGAAATGTTTGAAAAGACAGTAAGTCCAAACAAATTTGACTAGAAAATGTTTTTTCTTACATTCTTGCAAATACATATACATATATTTTAGATCAATTACAGGAATTCTGGTAGCATAAATAAATTATATGTAAGAAAAAAGACATTTTAAATATTTGTATATAATGTCATTTTAAAGAATCAAACTTATAATGAGGAACAAATTAGGGTACTACCATAATTATACCCATTTACACAGAGATATTACATCAGGTAACCATGTTGACAACATTGTTACTTTGTGATTGTTGGTGTTTAAAGTTGGTTTAAAAATCAGACATTTAGTTTGGTGCGGTCCTTACTGTCGAGGTGAGAGTGAACACCATTGTCTCTAAAGTGTTGTGGGGACTCAATGCAGCCAATGGCTACAATATGCTCAGTCCTTCATTAAAGAAAACAAAGTGATGTGGTCGTGGCAGAAGCATTTATAGAGTTTTGCATGGATGATAATGTCAGAACAGCAGCTGGAGCAATAAATCTCATTGTGATGATCACTTGGTTTCACTTTTATGGCAGTAATTAAAAGGCATGAAATTGCATTTAATTGACGTAAGGTAAGAAGAAAAGTTACTAAGATAAAACTAAACCATTTTCTTTTGCTTCCATTCTTGTGAGTCCTTGGAATCCACTGTTAGGAACAAACATGATGAGGCCAGGCAGCCATCCTGAGAGGAAGGCTGAGGAGACATAACGGGATTAACAGCTTCTGTGGAAAATCCATTATAGCACCATTTAACAATAGGTTACACTGTCCTCTCCACTGTGAATTTACTGCAGTGTGTTATGACTCCGTTGCATTGTTCTTGCCAGGGTTGTAAAGGTTCTCTGGCCTGAGAGGATTCTGTTCATTAAATTGAAATCGCAGTCCTTAAAAACATGTGTCACTAGAGTTAAAAATGGTTACTTGTAATATGTTGGATGTAACATGATATTTAGTGTAGTCTTTCATTTGTTGGTGACTTGAAAAGGAATGCTGTGAGACATTCAAAAAAGCCAAAAATATGTCATTTAAAAAACATAAAAGGTGACCATGGTGACACCAACTTAATAAAAAAACATTATCTTAACATGTTTTCATTGCTATAGGATAGACTTAGATTTTGTGTATTTTTAAAAACCAAGTGTATAAATCTGAATAACTTTGATCAGAATTCCTGTAGCCAAGAATCTGCTGCAGGACATTCTAAGATTGCAAGGACAAATTTGCAATCTTTCCTTGCAAAAAGTCAATAAAAAATTTAATAAAAGCTCAATTGAAATTGGAGGTTGACTATTGTCAGGGACTTCAATACCCATCATCAAAAAATGCCAGACTGGGATGCTGATCCAATTCAACAATACAATTGAGGATCATAAGGACAGCTGAAAAGTTAACCCCAGATTTGATTGTCCATCATTTAGGTAATGTCATTTTATACACACATAAAAGTGTTAACAGGTTGATTTGCAAGAAAGAAAATATTAATGAAGTTGTTCTTTTGTATAAAGTTCAAAATGTATTAATAGAAGGGAGACTGATATTAGAAGAAAGGCTATGGAAGAACAGTCTGATATGAACCCATCACATCTCTGGGAAAGCAGGAAGCATCTGTCACTGGTTCGGGAACTCCTTTCTTCCATGGAAGTGTTTTTTATAGATAACACTTTGCTATCCTCACCACACAAAGCTCCAATATTCTAGGTTTTGTTTAAATAAAACATTCTTCATTTATAGATATTCAAACATAGGCCATCAAATGACCAAACTTCACATTTACAGATATTAAAGGAAAATAGCAGGAAAACTATGTATTTTATTTCAAATGACATTTATAATATTTTGACTTATACGCAGTTTGATTAGTTTCAATATACCAGAAAATATACCTAAGCAAATATATAGTCTCAGCTCAAGATACCAGTGCAGTTGTACAGCCAGTCTTGTTAGACAGAGTGATCATAAAAAGCATACTATTCTTAGAAATCTAATGCATCTTCTCCCATGGGTTATTTTCCTTTAAAACTATTTTTGCAGTGGAAAGTGCAAATGGGCTTCCATTAGAGAGATTTATATATTGATTCACTTTTTCATCCATTTAACTTTAAATAATGCTACACACACGCTTCTGCATGTTGGGAAACGATCCCTTTAAAAAGAAAACGTTTGACACAAATGGATTTCCACTAAACTGTTCAAAGGTGGTTTGCCAGATAGTCTTATCCAAAGGTGATTTCAGTGAAATATAATTAGGTGACCTGTTTTTCTTTTGAACCAAAAACACATACATTACAAAATTTACTTTGACATGAAGTAAGGAAAATCCTTATAATATAGCATCAAAAAAAGGCTCTTTGTTCCTTTCGAAGTCAGAAACGACCAATCAAAGCAAGGAGGAATATCTCAGTGCTGTCAGTTACAATTAGCTCAATGTAAGCAGCACATTTTTGCTCAAGATTGGCAGTTTGTACCAAAAACAAAACAAGGGGGATTGTGTGAGCAGCATGTACACAAGCATGATTGACAGTGCTATGGCCCTCCTCCTGGTTCTCATTGGTTGTTTCTGACTGAGCTGTATGTTTTTGTAGATGGCAGTAATACCACTGGGAGGAGGTATCTCATATTCTACTGTCACAACACAGTGACGGTTTTAGCAAATGTAAAAAACATCATATTTTTTAAAAGGTTATATATTGCAGATTTAAACGGCTATTAATTGTGGCGCAATACCTTTGGTTTTTACTGAAATCCTCTTTGAATAAGAGGACAGGCATTATTATTGTCTTTAATGTTACTGTTTGGGGAACACGCTGGAACCTATCATATAACTATGCTTCTTCTCTTCTCTCTTTCTGGAGAACTTCAACAGGGGGAACTCTTAACATGTTTTACTAGGATCTAACCACGAAGCACAAGTAATTTTACCAAATGAAGTTGTTAAAAATATAAAGATGAGTAGGAAAGTGAGACCAATTTACTTCAAAACTAGAGTCACTTATGGTTGCAGCCATCTGACCCAGTGATGCAATGTGTTTACACTACATGCACATCTTGCACTAGGAACAAAATGCATACTTTGCTCACATATTATGTGTGGGCATTAGTAACAGCAGCTCTTGATGTAAATGTGGTTTGGCAGTAGTGCTGCATACACTAACCCCTACTCTGCAGTCTTTGCTTAAAACCAACACTATGGTTAGAATGGCAGCTCTAATGTGCATTTTAATTTGAGTGTGCAATTTTGCATGGCTGTATGTGGCCATAGACACTGGGTTTTCACCATCATTAGGTGGATTTAATAAGGTGGAGATGATAAGAGCTGATTTGACTCTTGGTATTTGACTGAAAATGTTGTTTGTGAGGAATGAGTCATGTGCTGCATGAAGTTTGAATAATAAAGTTAAAGTGAAAAAATACCTAAAATACAGACACAAACAGAGACAAAATAGGACATTATGGTAAAGAAAGAAACAGAGATTGGTATATATGATCTTTAGAGAGACATTTTAATTTTGAGTCAAACTGTCATCAACTTCTGAGGCTAAGAGTCTACAGCCATATGCAAAAGAAGAAGGAACAAAAACACTTCCAGCTGCAGTCACTTAAATTGTACACATCATATAAACCAAAGTTCTTCAAAGAAATGACTAATGGCGTTAATGAGAATGTTAGTTTGACTTGTACTGGATTAAGTATATACTGTTTGGCAGGTGCTTTAGGGTTTTGGATGATTAATATTACAACCAATAAGTGATTTAATTACTTAAATTGCACGCTTTTCATGCCTTTATAGACACAAATGTGACCTTTCTCTTCACATTCATAAGCATATAGAAAAAGACATAGAAAACGTTAATCTTTTTGTTTCATTATCATAGTAGCATTTTCTCAGTGAACAAAGCTGTTTAGTGAGCTTTGGAAAACTTTTATTTATTCCTCTCTTTTCAGTTGCTGTGAATGGCTAATTACTACTCTGACTGTAAATATTAACAATGTTAGATGAGTACCTAATCTTGTAAATTCCCAATTTTTGAGGAAAGTGGCTTCTTTACAGCCTCTATTTGATCATAATTTAATCATTTTTACAAATTGTATGCATGTCTGTATGCTTTGCATGTGCCTGTTACTTTGATGCTGATATATTTATTACAAACAAATCCAAAAGTCTTCTGGCGTACCTCTCGGTCTGCTGTTTTTGCAATTAATAAGAGAATTTCTAATTAAAACAAGCCAGTACTTGATAAATAATGTAAATTGCATTGACATTACACTTTCTAAAAGCAATGGCAGTTTTTCAAAGAAATAACAGATTGCTGCACAGAAAAAACATCAATATATTTGTGATCATCCAAATCATACAGTCTATGAACCTTGCAACACACATTAAAGCTGTGGCAGTGTGTCATTCAAACCACATTAATGAACTGTTACAATGCAGTCTCAGTTTGACTAAGAGCAGACTGCTGACAGGTACAGTTTACTTACTGTCAACTTTGCACAGGAGTGAGAATTCTCTTGGACCCATATAAAGATTTTTAAAAATGCTTTTATATGAAAAGAACATCTTTTGAAATAATATTTATATAGCAGTTTTAGGCTCAAATGATTCTTGTTTTTAGGAAGTATATTTAGAGCTTTTTTTATGGGGTGATTTTTCTTTGTTTTCTTTCTATTTATTCTGTTTTGGTAGTTTACTCTGTGTTTTCCAGAAAGTGTCTTTCACAATCTTGTCTGCATGTTTGGACGCCAGCCTTCAGGCACACTTACAGAAACACACAACTTGGATAGAAATTCACATGGCTTTGGTTAGAGGGAAAAGTATCACATCCAAACTAATAAGACAAACATGGCAACCCAAAATGGCCCTGAGGGAGATTGGCACAGCATCTGCCAAACCATTCATTATCAGATTTGTGGAACCAGAAATGTTTGCACTATAGTGAAAGCAACTTTCTTAGTGACTGTGTGTATTTGTGTCAGAATTGCTGTGGCTGTTGGGAAGTTCCAAGCATAACGTAACAGAAGCTTTGCTAACATCAAAAAAGGGATTATCTTCTTCCTGGATCTCATTGCAGCTAAAGTGACGAGGGAAGCAGATCTGGGAGTGTGGTGTGTGAAAGATCATCAGTCAGAGAAAGGCTACACTACTAAGACATAAAACCAAGGGACCATCAAGTTACTTCTTCAAGCAGCAGGAGCCAAGCCAAGATTTTTGTGCCAAAACTTTAATTGCTGCACTTTTGACAGACATTTGAAGTGAAAGGGAATGAAAAGAAAGCTAAAATGAGTTTCCTGTGGGGTCAATAGATGACAGATGGCATATGATTCAGCTAAGCTATCACCGGCATGGTTTGGGCAATAAGCCTCAAGACGAAGGTAGCAGTAAGGGAAAGGTGCAGAAGTGGAAGGATAGAAATCAGTTTCCACCAACCCCACAAGATTGCTGGCAGGTCATTTCATCACTACCCTGAGGTGAATGGTTTCACATGCTTGTGCGGGACTAAACTTTAAGAAAGCAACATGCAAAGCTTTTTAGCTTTGCATATTGATAGCATTGCATATTTACACAATCTTGAAGCATGACATAAGATTGCA
The DNA here is from genome assembly GCA_903067095.1 of Girardinus metallicus. Taxonomy (NCBI): domain Eukaryota; kingdom Metazoa; phylum Chordata; class Actinopteri; order Cyprinodontiformes; family Poeciliidae; genus Girardinus; species Girardinus metallicus. The sequence continues at coordinate 6,962 of CAEGAE010100803.1, read as the reverse complement.
GTGCAGACTGTTTGGTCACCTGCTCACGTCTTTTTGAGTGTCTCCCCTTTTGAATTCAATTGTGTTTATGTTTGTTACTTACCCTGGAGATGGTGAGGGGCATGTTAAAGTCCTTCCCTCCTTGTAGCCTGAAACCCCAAGGGGCCGGCCCTAACAGAGTGACGCTGTAGTTCCCGCTCATGGTCTCTTTAATTAGTATTGATCACAAGAAAAGATGCTGGTAGGAGGGAAAAAAATACACAAAAGATCAAATAATTACCACTTGATTTTAAAAGGTCTGCTAAGTTGCTTCAAGACTGCATGTGAGATATGACAGAAAAATGTGTTTTTGGTACAGTACAGAAACAAAAGAAGGGATGAAAAATTCAACGGATGAAAAAGTCAAGGGAAGAATGTAATATTGAGATTTAATTTCACATCTTTTTATCTAAAATAGATTAAAATCTAAAAGTTTATTTTCTAACATTTTAATGCTTTTATTGAATTAGTCACTTTTTCTGCAGAAGGTTGCAAAGTTGTTTATGTAAGAAATGTCCAGTTGTCCTAAAAAAAGATCTTTATACAGTAAACATTTATACATCTGTATTTTATTACTATTTGGTGTCATTATAGCACAAACTTAAGGAACATACCTCTTCAATGGGAATTCCAGAGAGGACAACAACTCCAGTCAGGTACTATAGATGGTGTAATTTCCAGTTTCCCTTGCACTCCTCCCTTTCTAGCAATTCCACCGTGTGTGAGAAAGCCACAGAGGGATGCAAAGCTCTTTTATACTATAGTTAATGACAGTGGGAGGGGAAAGGTGGAGGAGGGGAGAAAAAGGAGGTGGGGTGGGGAGATGAAGAATGGGAAGAGTGTGGGAGGGGAGAAAAGAGGAGGAGATTGAGTAAGGGGAGGAGAAATGAAGGAGATAATAATGAAGGGTGAGATTAAGGTATAAAAGGCAACGCACTGAGGGGGCAACATAGGGGGAAAACATGGATTATAGAAAAAAGAGTGTGGGAGCGTGATATGCAGAGAAAATGAGAAGAGGAGGGAGTGGAGACACAGGAGAGGGAAGCTGGGAGCAATGAGGGGACGGTTTATCTTTCATCTGGATATTTTGGGAACATGGAGTCATTGCTATGGGCCGCTTCCTTTAAGGTGAAACGAGCCGTAATGAGATCAAGACCAAAGAACACACCCCAAAGGCTTCAATGAAAAGGTCTCCCTGAGCTTGATGAAGTCATATAAACAAAAGATTCTCTCATTCCTGTTAGAAATTTGTTTCACTGCTCCAGTGCAGTCGTTCCAACAATAAAGCAAAGGGTAGCAAGTTGTTAATCGGAGCTCTTTATTTAAGCAGGTCTGTTTTAAATATAGTGTACATCCTTCATGGGAATACGGAGTATTTTCTCAGCTTTCCTGTCTTTAAAGGCTAAAGAAACAAAATTATACAATCAAGAAATTAAATTACATAAACTCCAGCCTGATCTCTTGTGAGTTTTGGCTTATACACAATCTGGAGTCAATTGCAAATTTTCCCTTTATTTGTTTATTTGTTCCTCATTATTTTTCTCCTGACAGTTAGCAGTCCTTCTGCTTTGGTGCTGGATTTTCTTCGCTTTATCTTTTTAGTCCAGACAGATCAATATTGACTTGGTAGTTATACCCTCATAGCACTAACTTAATTAGATACTTATGTCATTCCTGACTTGATCCAGTCTACAGTACACATTCACACTGAGCCTACATCCTGGCTCTGGATGGTGTTCACTGCATGCCTTAGAACAGCCAAATGAACACTCTGGAGGGAGAAGCCAACATAAAGATTGGAATGAAAAGGTAATTTTGTATTGCATTTTTAAAATGGTGCATATGGTTTAGTTCACACTTGTACCTACTCCATTCCAGTGAGTTACCTAAAAGAGATCCCACTGAAGAAGGAGGCAGGAGAAAGTCATTTTCTCCTCAAGAAAAGGGAAATGAAGCAACTAAAAATGAGGGGAAAAAATGAGTCAGAGAGAAAGAAATTTCTAATTACTTTCACAAAAGCTTGTGAAAGTAATTAATTGTTATAAAGATCATAACAATTAATGAGAAGGGCCGACTAGTTATTATATAACTATTTAATTGTCAAAGGAGCTGAGTTAATGAGCTGAATTATCATTTAATTCAACTCATTAACTAGAGAATATTTTCAGGGAGTACCATGCACCGGAAAGATACCCAAACTGCAGGGATTACAATTTAAAGAGTAGGATAAGTTGAGAGTTACACAGGTAATACATACATGTCATAAAGTTACAGATTGTAGGTGTTACTGTTCAGTTATTATCATGATGTAATGTTGGTGAAACATTACATGATACAAAGTGCAGGGTTTATCACTGTTGAACAGAGGAATAACACCAGTGAAATACTCTCTGTTTTTTCATACATTATGAAACCACTTTGATGAAGAGCTCTTTATTTTACATGGATTTATAATCTTATTATGGACATAATTGTGTATTTGTATGAACAATATATTTTATAAAAAACTGAAGAGACATATCTGGCAGTACTTGACATCCACTTTCACTTCAAAATGGGAAATGGGGCCTCTCTCATTATAATCTGTTGTATTTTCATTTTAATTTTTGAACCAATAAACCTGCACATTGTATGCCATGGGCCTTATCTTATATTATAAATAACCATGTTGGGCCCCCATGGGCAAAATGCAAGGACTGGTCCCAGTCCAACGTTTGCTACATAATTTTGGGGGTAATGATGCGCACAGAAGCATTGCAGATACCTTTGAGTGGTTCAAAATGAGCACCTCTACTATTGGTGGCTTGTCAAGGCAGACCCAGGAGAAGCAAAATAATAATAACACAGGAGAAAGACATCACAGTGAGGAATCCACTGGATTAACAACAAATCCCAGCGTAAATTTACAACATGTTGTTGGTAGATAAGATATTACTGTGAGTTTGTAAAGTGAAGAAATCCTTAGTAGAGGTCAATTTTTTGCAGTAAATCATGTTCAAAGTAACAAAGCTTTTATTTGTAAAATAGAACAATGTAAAAGCAAATATTAATCAGCCACATTTTTACAAGAGACCACTGTTAAGTTTGTTATCCTATTTTTGAATGAATGAATGAATGTTTAGCATTATTTTTAATGAATGCACTGGTTTTGGTTCTGTTTCTTTTTATCCCTTGATGGTCTTTTTCAGAAAAGGGTTTTGATCACTGCCTTGTACTGTCAAATATGGCCAGAGGCTAAAATCTGTTGCAAAGAGAACAAAGGGGGTTTTGTGGGACATGGGATAATTATACCAAACCTTAACAATAGAGAGAGTGCAGAAGCACAAAAAACTCAGACACCCTACAGTCTTTTGTCCTGTCCAATGGTCTATTCCAGTCCCCATATGCTCACTTCTCTGCTTGCTTATAGATCACAGCTCATCAGCCCACTGCCAGACACACACATGGTCACACTGAGATGAAATTGGATGATAATCTACCCCTCTGAATGATGTGCAATACATCAGTTACATAAGGAAAGAGGTACCCCCAATCGCCATTCTCACAGTTGAACCCTTAAGCCTAAACCATCCGCACACATTATATGTTCACAACGTGATGGTGAATGCAATATCTGTTGTATATTAATCCTTTTTTCCAGGTTAAACAAGGGACAACAGTAGTCTAAATAATTTTTATGTAAATTAGTCTAAGATCTTTTCTACAGAATGCTGTACGGAGCATTGAGCTCAGCAACATTCCTTTCTACTCTTGTATGTTAAGGTTTAAAAAAAGTAAAAAAGTTTGACTCACAAAAATAATAATAATAAAAAACACAAGTTTATAAGCGGAAATATTTTTTGTAAAATAAATGAAATATTTTGTTATATATGAAATAATTATTTTTTCCAGACATGTCTGTATTTACAGTATCTACAAATAGCAAGACAAACACCAGTGTATATGTTTATTTTGGGGAGTGTACTTTGTCTGGCCCCAGTCTAATCAGTCTGACCCTTTCAGACTAATATAAGCCGATAGCTAATCCCTTCACCGATTTTGTACAGTGAATCACCCACAGTTTGTTTAGTCTCTAGGGTTTTTATGACATGTAGCACTTCATTTGTAGTTGTTACAAATTTGTAAAATAACTGAGACATTTTACTTTAATAACATATGTGCAAAGGTTTTGCACATATGTTGCAGGATCCCAAGATATTAGTGTAAATAAGTATGTGCAAAATTCAGAAACAATCCTCTTAGACGTTTTTTTTCTCTCTTTTTTAAACACAGTCACTCCTCATAAGTGCTCTCTCTCACAGGGGAAAACATTTTCCCTTTCTTATCTGCCAAGCTGTCAAGAATGAACAGACAAGCACACCAGAAGACATATATCTCAGTGCTAAATGACAGTTTAGCTTAAAACACAAGAAAGAGAAAAAGAAATCTGTTTTTAGGACATTAAACAGCAGATGATGTAGACACAGACCCAAAAAGTACTTGGACCTCATGTAGATGCATCTGCTCAAAGCTTGGGTCAAAGCTAGGTCATTATAAGAGAGACATTTAAAGCCAAGTGTAATGTTTCCTTTGGGATTTAAGGAGCACACATGTCAAATAGACCATCCAGCACTTCAGACTGTAGGCATCAGCTGCTCAAAATCAGTCTGTCAGTCTTTAATTTGGAAGCTAACTAACTGTGGTACAGCTAGAGAGTGACGCTTGCCCATGTATCATCACATAAACAAAACAAACAAAAAGATAGATTACATATCAGTGCTTTTAAAAGTATCTGATTAAAACTGGCAAAATGTGTTGTTAAATATTTCTACTTTTTTTTTCCTTTGTGACCATGTAGTATGTAGGAGTGGTTTAAAATCTCTACAACGTGTTCTGTGTTTGGAGTGTTATTCCTCGAAAGATTCCAATTTTTTGGTCCTCAATCAAGGTACTAGAATATCAGGGGCCATAAATTGCCCATTGTTAAAAATAATTCATAAATTGCCACCTAAATATATGCGTATGACGGCTGCATAAAAATATATGTTTTTAATTAATTTATAATTTTTATTCAAATAAAATTATTAATTATGTAATGAAATCAAAACGTAAATTTCTTATATATTAAACTCATCATTTCAGCATCTGTGGAATTATTTTTGGATACTTCGTGCTACTTGAAATTAATAATTAAACAGAGTTCTGCACACTGGCACATGTGTTTTGCAGCCAGAAGGTCCTGGGGTTTGAATATCAGTCTGAGGCCTTTCTCTGTGGAGTTTCTGTGTTTTCCCTGTGCTCTCTCTTGGGTACTGGGGCTTCTACCCGCAGTCAGAAAATATAAGTTTGAGGTTAATTGGCCTTTTCAGATCGCCCCTAACAGTGAGTTTGTGTCTGCATTATTCTATGTTCTGTGATGGACAAAAAACCTGTCCAGGGTGTAATTTAGTTCAATGACTGGAGAAAGTCACCACCACTTTCACAATCCAGTTAGTAGGGAAGTATAAACAACGAATGGATAAAAAATCAGAAAGACTCAAACGTTTGATTGGGTTACCCTTGTCTTCCTTTTACCCCAGACTTTCATAGGCAACAATGAGATAATTGTATGTGCATTTAACATACAATACAGTACTGATTTGTGAATGTATTTATTTTACTGTGCATTTAATGAATGTTTAAAATTATCCATATTTATTTACTTATTTATTCATTCATTTTTATAATTTATTTTACATAATTTCAGTTTTATTCATAAGATGGCACATATAAAGATTTATCTGAATTGTAGTACTTTGGGCACTAAATGGTTCCTCATCATTTACCTGCAGAGAGAGAATATGTTGTTCCTCATCAATATTCAGAATCAGCAATGTCCTTTCCCTCAATCTCTCTCCTCTATTAGTAAACTAATGAACTCACATTGTTGTGTCATTGCCTTTGGTAGTAGCTGACTTTTTAGTGTTTAACACATTAACTTCAAAGCTGCAAAAGAGACAAACGTAGGTTTTTTTGGTTTCTTTGTGGATTTTTTCTGTTTACTTGCTGGTTTTCCCTTCATCCACCAGATGGTGTCCTGGAGGCTGCACACCTTGGAGGGTGTGCCACTGACTCAGTCAGCGCACCTCTGAGTCATCATCCAATCAGCCGGGAGCTTAAGAGGAGCAGACTGCCAGCACCTCTTTGCCTGAGTGTTTGCCAGTAATGGTGATTTCTCGTGACGCCTTGGAAGTTTCCCTGTGAAATCCCAGATCTGGCTCTTCGCCTCTGCAGATTAATCATAACCCGTTCCTGGATTTCCCAGCTGGCAGTCGGCTCGCTCCTCTGTTTTCCTCCACGCCTGAATTTACCTGTCCGCCCTCCACCGCAGCCTCCACATCATCAACCCAGAACTCACCCAGTCGAGGCGTCTCTCGACACCAACAAAAGAACCAAAGCCACAAACCCACAGTTTGTGGCTTTGTGGCTCTCTGAAATTATCCTGCAAGTCAAGTAAGACCAGTCTAACTTCTCTTGAATATTCCTGTTATTACCTCAAATTTACCATCTCCCTTGATGCTCTTCAGTGTACAGACGACCCAGTGTGCCCTCCCCAAGGACCAGACCCTTTTCCCAACAACTTCATATTGTTCAAATAAACTTTATGTGATTTATGTTCTCCTGGTGTTCTGCATGTGGGTTAAGAAACTGGAACTCATCATGACAATGTTTGACAGTGCTAAAATTTAAAAAGCATTGGGTCCAACTGTGAGAAAATCTTAGTTTTGTTTGAAGTTATTAGAGGTTAGATGATTTTGACTATGGGATCTTGACTAAAGTCAATTTTCCCATTATTATAGCTTAGAATTGACTGCAGTTAATATCAAATCAAAATCAAATCAAATTTTGTTTGTATAGCACATTTCAGCAGCAAGGCATTTCAAAGTGCTTTACATCATAAACATAAAAACAAAGTCATGCAACAG
>CAEGAE010100798.1:0-16216 GCA_903067095.1 Girardinus metallicus | reverse complement strand
GGGAATTGAACCTGCGACTACCAGCATGAGGACTAAAGCCTCCATATGCGGGTTGTGCTTTGCACCTGCGCCACCACAGCACCTTCAACAAAAAAAAATATTTTAAAATGATAATTTCATTTGTTATAAAAATGATCAAAAGCAACCTTGTTAAAAATATAATTTACCCCCAAAGCTAGTGATTGCGTCGCCCTTGGCAGCAATCCAGTGATTAGGAGAATTGCTAAAAAGTTTTGAACATCGACGTGAAGACATTTTGCTCCACTCTTCTTTGCAGAATTATTTTAATTCATCCTAACATTGAAGACTTTGAATTAAAGAGTTACAACATTTCATTTCCCTTTGGGATCAATAAAATATTTTTGAGTTGAATTAATTTGATGAGCTTTGACGATGAAGTGCCGGTTTAAGGTCACATCACAATTCGATTTATGTTCAGACTTTGACTACACCACTCCAACACCTTTGTTTTGATCTTTTTCACACCATCCAGGACCGTCAAGGTTATGTAGATATTGCCATTACAATACGCAAGACAGTTCAACGTACCTTACAAGACATCAGGGGAAAGATAAAAAGGAAATATTACAACTTGAGCAGAAAAGCATTGCATAAGAGGGAGAGATGTAAAAATAAAGGTGAATGTAAATCTGATTTTATAACTTTAATTTAAGTTTTATCCTGATGTAGCCATCAATATCATTCATTAGGCAGGCAAACAAAAAAAATGTTTCCAGTCCTGATTTAAAAGAGTTCATGCACATGTCAGGTTTTCAGGGAGTTTGTTTGTTGCAGAGCAGCGTGGAAACAAATCGCTCTAGTCCCGGAAACACAAAGTAATTAAGCTGAACTCACTATGATGACGGCTTCATATTTCACAGGCAAATCAGAAATATATGTCACACTCACGCACAAACACGAATCACCCAAAAAGGCCAAAGGTCATACCAACACAGGCTAATATTTTATGAATGCAACATGTCCATCTTGTTGCCAGATGCAGCCCTGGTTTAATAAGGTCAATCAGGCAATTATGTTCCCATCTTTAGATATCCTGTTTGCAGACAGAACTGCTCAGACAGGCAATCAGCTTCTTCATGTGGTGTGACTGAAAAAAATAAATAAATAAGTACATGTATTATGACTCAAAAGAACAAATTTTAAATCTGTTCTTGGACAGGAAGTCACAGCATTGTCCTGCTGGATGAGTTTGCTTGACCTTAAGGTCGCCAACTGATTGGATGATTCCGTAAAGAGCAAAAGTCATGGCTTCATATTTTATAGCATGGTCAAAGCATCAAACTACCACCGCCATGTTTGACTGGTAGTTTGATGGGGGTTTTTAACAGAACCCTCACAAAAGATCCATATTTGTCTGGTCAAAGTATTTTTCCAAAACTGTTTTGGAGCAAATGTCAAATGGGCCTTCTGGTTTTTTTTTTTTTTTTTTCTACAGCAGTTGTTTTACCCTTGAATACATCCCAAAGTGAATCCTGGGAGGATTTCCCCATAAATGTTCCTTCTACCAGAAAAAAAAAAAAAAAAAACGGTTATGCTAATTTATCCCTCACCAGAATTAATTTTTTTTTCAAATTACACTGGGCTAGGACCTTTCTGCTGTTTTTATTCAGTCTAAATTGTTGGGATAACAGTTGCTGGAATTTCTAAATCTCTCTTCAGTTAAAACAGATTTTAGATATTAATGTGTCCAAGTATGTTAGAAAAACACAGGCTTTCATAGGGTGTCCTGATTACCTCACTCAATCGCCGTTATTTATAATTCATTTCATCTGTAAAATGTGTTGCATCTTCATCTTTTCCCAGTTCGACACAGCAGAACCGCCGGTTAGAAGCCACAAGAAACCGCTAATAGCTAAAATCCAAAAATATGCCTGAGATGCCAATTATACCTTAATATGCATTAATAAAACACACACTATAACTACCAGAAATACCACAGAGTTAAGATCAACATTTTTCCTTATTTCCACTTTTGGCCGTACAGCCAATCAGCACCAAGGTAAATAAACGGCGTTGCTGGATTGGCTGCTTCCATCGTAGTGTCAAGTATCACTGTGTCTCTGTATTTTAGCTTCCCAAGATGCACTTCTTTTGAATACTATGTGCAAAAATCAGTGAATTGTCCCGTTTTCGTACTGCATACTGAACCTTGAACAGTCGGGGTTTCACTGCACTGACTTCTGTGAGTGACTGTGATTATATCAGCATGTTTACTTCTGCCATACAGTGAGTGCCTTGGCACAAAATCTCTTGGCCCGTTCGAACTCATCCATAAACATTTTTCTTGATTCACTGACTGTTTACCTCTGCATATTCTTACAGCTGATTCTTACGTGAAAGTCTAGTGCCCGAGATATTTCCTTGTTTTCTGTATTGTTTGGCGTGCGCTGCACTGTACGCAACATGCAACGTCACGCTGTGCGGCACGCGCTTTTTAATAAAATATGTTTACATCTTCTTAAACAAGAGCTTCAATTTAAATTCTTTCATTGGAAAAAAAACAAAAATAGAGACAATAAAGAAGTGCATCACAGTCTGATTCGTCAGCGCCGTCTGGATGCCACTCGGCACCCATCTGGCGTGTCCAACTCCAACAATGTTTATCTCTTTCTTCATTTGTTCAGCTGTCATGTCATCACTGCAGACACTTCTTAAAGCACGCACTCACACACAAGGCCCGGAGAGTACACAGGGTGCTTCATTTGTAAGGACAGAGAGAACTCGGAGCGCACACAGCGGGACGTGTGATTGAGTGAAACATAAAGGCGGAGTGAGTCTCTTCCCAGATTGTCAGATCAGAAGTGCGGGCGGATTTACATCTGAGATCTGCCTCGACAGGGAACTTCACCTTCCCATGGCTCTCTCTCTCTCTCTCTCTCTCTGCATCGCCTATAGGTTCCCAAAGAGTTCCAGGAGGACAGCAGAGGAACATCTGGCTCTGCAGGGGGATCTTGCTGGAGTGAGGTACGCCGAGAGGGTTGAGATATTTCCAGACAAAGGTCAAGCACTAAAAGGCTCCCTCGCTCTCATCTTCCAGTGTCTGTAAACATTCAGACTGACAGAGTTTTCCTTCACCTGACACCATTAAGGCGGATTTCATGAAAACACAGCTTACAGCTGGGAGTAAAGGGACTTACCGACCACTTTTGATTTCCTTACGTTGCCAAATAGTGGATTGCATCTTTGCAACAAGTGTTCAATACTGAGAGTTTTGGTATTGCTGCAATATAACTTTTATGGTTTTTATGATAATCTTTTGAACATTGTTTAGGAAGTAACACAAAACACACTCATTTGTTTTTGCTTTTCTATTGTTACCGTTTGTCATGCTGAGATGTTATGAAAGTATTTGGTAAACATCTTTCAACTATTTCCAAAGTCAGTCATCGGTTTGAACAAAATTATTCAAACCACAAAGACGGTCAAAAGTCTGATTATATATCAAATTTAGAAAGTATTGGGGGTAAAGGGAGTTATCGTATCGGTATTGTTATTGACATCAGTCACACTGGCCCTTTACTTGGTCAATACCAAAAAATTGCACTACTTACCAATGATCATTATTATAACCGAGTCTGAAACTGTAATCTGTATGTAGCCTAACACAAAAGCATTATCACATTCAGCCTTATTAATAGATCAGGTTTGAAGTATATATCTTTACTTCAGTGTATACTTTTGAGTGTCAGATTTTTTTTCAGGTGCCTAAATATAAATGACGCTAAAATAGCCAAGAGAGAGCGGTATGGTGTTTCCGCTGACGGTATTGGAGTAAAGCTTTGCCCATGGGGCAATTCAACAGAATGTTTCCTAAATAAATCAGACCTCTGGAGGGCAAACATTACAAAGGAATCAAATCCTGCTCTCAAATTGGAAAAGATGTGAATGTAAAATGTAAGTTCTTGATATTTGGTATTTTAATTTCTGTGTGTGAACTCTTTGAAGAAATTCGAGCAATTTGCTGGACATTCGGAAAAGAAACTGCAAGCCAAAGCTCCTGTCTCGTCATGCTAGGAGCGATCCGATACCAATATTCATCTGGGCAATCGATAGTATCGATAATTAGATGGATACTCCCAGCCCGACTCCTTCCGTCAACATGCTTGCATACCTTTCATCCAGCATGTTAAGCTAGACATTCAAAGAATCCTCATGGAATGCGTAACTCAGTCATGGGAGTGAAGGGAAGCTTACAGATGCAGTCGGTAAGCGACCTCAGATCATGCGGCGTTGGCTCTAACTTCCAAGAATTCTGTTTACCCATTGGCTTCTCTCCCGCCCTCCGACATGCTCTACATCCCTCAGCATACAGGCAACCCCACGCGCCCCGCCCGTACGCCTTCCTGCACCCACCCCAGGCTTGGCGCCACCAGCTGTTGAATGCATCGCAGCCCTGAAATGGCTCATCAGCTGCTGCTGTGTCACTCACACACTTCCACAGCCTGAGCAGCTGCTGAGATTAAACTGAGGAAGGTCACCCTCAGGATGAAATGTAGCTACCTGCTAAAACTTGGGGATTACAGTGCCTCACAAAAGTGTTCATACCCCTTTAAACTCTTCCACATTGTGTTACATTGAACTCCCGGTGTGTTTCACTGGGATTTCATCAGACAGAGAAGCACAACAAGAGTGCAACTGTGAAGTGGAAGGAGGTAGGGGTACTCCAAAATGAAATTTATTTGCCTTCAGAGGTCACCTACTTAGCCCCACACAGAGGTGGGCAGGAAAACACTTTTACACTTCTAATATCTGATATCTGAAGTCTAGCATTGGCCAATACAGATCCGATGAAGAAAACATCTCAATTGATTTAAAATGTTTCTTTTATTTTTGTAAGCACAGACATAAATGTACTGAATTAGAAAGTTATTGGATAACTCCACTGAAATACACCAATAGCTTCACAAGCTTGGTCAAACATGTAAGAACAACTTTAATTTGTTCTGTCCGCGCAATTTGGAGAAGAACAGCAAATATGAAATAAATTAGAACACAAAGCATAGAATTAGACTGAATAGATCTGCCCTTATGGATCAGGCTCAGTGTCACAATACCCAATCCAGAACTGACTTCAATATCGGGACCGATAAAGATATTAATATAGGACTGGTGAATCTATATCAGTAATTAGTAAAATGTATTCAATTACATTTACTTGAATAACTCATTGAAAAAAAAATACTTTTAAGAGTATTTTTATTATGCCATACTTCTTTACTTTTACAGAATAATTTTATTATGAAGTATCACTAGTAACATTTCTGATACTCTACCCTGAGTAACTTCACTAAATGAAGAACAAGTTTGTTTACTCCAAAAAAAATCACCAGACACACATCTGCAGTTTTTGTTCGTTTCATGAGTTTTATATTGAAAGAAATTCATTGAGATTTTGTTATTGTTATTCTGCAATCATGTTATGTACATGAATTATCTTTATTGTGGTCTTTAAAGTACCAAAACATTTTCCTGCCAAAAGTTGAACCTCTGAAAAAAATAGTCCCCGCAGCATGACGCTTCCACCACCATGTCTCACAGTTGGATGGTCTGTTCATGTATGATTTAAAGGGTTGTACTTATTAGGCCTAATATGGGGATTTCTGCAGATGATTAGTCGCATACATTTTTATGAACAAGCACAACTGCAGCCAACATGTCTAACGTGAATAAATAAGCAATAAATATAATAATTATGCTAAAGGAAAAGTGTCAATTCTCAGTCTTGTTAACCGCTGAGGCATTGTGGAGATAAAAAAAAAAAAGCAGACAGCTGATTTACTGCTCTTGTTGACACACAATAATTGTCGTCCTCAGGCTGTAACAGAGGTTTGCCGTACCATTCCCGCATTAAACCCTTAAAACGCGGCTGTTCCTAATAAATCAGTCGGCGCGGCGGCGAGCAAGGAAACATGTGGCACAAAGAAGTTTGATGTCGTTACCTCGTCGCAAAGTGTTCCCCGAGGGCGAGCTTACAAGTCAGGTTGAGTTTGTTCAGTTGGTGGGAAGATTAATGGCTTGAAACTGGTTTGAGTACCACAGGGTGACTTCTGCAGCGTCTCGCAGAAAAGACAGCAGAGGAACCACATTCATTTATTTTTCTTCACATATCTTGTTGTGGTCTTTTCAGTATGGAGAAGCTGGGTGCCTGTATGTGCCAGGGGAGTTTTGCACTACGATATCCATAGATTGGAGCATAATTACTTGATCGACTTTATGAAATCAGGGGATCCATCTGGCTTCAGTAGACAGCCTTCATTAATAAAGCATTTGCATGACCTTTGACCTGTGTGGTTATTTTTATGGGTGAGTGAGCGTGGATGTGACAGTAGAATTGCGAAGACGTTACAATACTGAGCAGAATAGTGACAGCACAAGTAACCATGGTTACCATAGACTGCCAAGTCCTCCCGATTCACCATCCCATACCCCAACATCCTCTTGTTGTGTAAATGCTTTTTTTAAAAAAAGATGGCAGCTAGTTTAAAAGTAAAACTAGCAAAGTTGATTGTGAAGCCTGCTGTATATTACTGAGAAACGATTCATTGCTGTTGGTTTTAAACAATTGGATCTGATTTTACCCAACCGCTAATATTTAGTCGTGACATATGATAACGCTTAACAGAAATTGCTGTCAACAACCCCGTGGTAAGTAGGGTCTCGACATCTATGTCAACAACAAAATCCTAAACGTTCCTCTTGCTCTGACTTTAACTGCTCAGTATTTGGAAGTGTAGTTTCCTCCGCTGCCATTACCAAATTACAACCCTACGTAGACAGACTACAATTCTAAAAGCGTAGAAAATCGATGTCATCATTCACAACTCCTCTCTCCGTTTGCTGATTGGCTCTGGTTGAAATTCAGCTGGAGAAATCAAACTCAATGGGAGAAACCCAAAGAGTCCTGAAGGGAGATGAGAATCTAGTGGAACTGAGGAGGAAGACGATGGACAGGCTTTCGTGTCTGGTATCAAAATGTCCTAAAATATGTCTATAAGAATAAAATATGTCTATATTAACTCAAAAATGTCTATAATAATCGAAAACTGTTTTGGATTTAACAGAGCTTGTCCTTTCTGATCATGTGGTTCTCGCACCTGAAGGGGTCTGAGGAGCTTCCTGTTAGCCGCTGAGCTTGTCTAATTGACTTGAGCTTTAACTCCTTGTTGGTGCTCGATAATCTCCACATTTCAAACAAATGTATTCAGCTGCGGTTTCACAACGACTGAGAGGTATCTTGTTTCAGCAAACAGCCTGCTTGGTTCCACATTTAACACGACACCCTATATGCATAACACATAACAATGAATGAAATTATACCCTAAATATTTCTACCAATAGTTTGTAAAAAAGAAAAAAAAAGATGCTCATATTTACTAATATTGATGTTTTTTGATTATTGAAATTGGGTTTTAAAGGTTTTTCACACGTTTCATCTAAGGTTTAAATAGCTTGGAAAAAAGTTTCGTCTGCAGGGATTTCAAACGTAAAACTCAAAATTGCATCTACTCCGTCTCAAAAGTGTAACAATTGCACAGTTTCAATCACATTCCTTGGATAAACTACCTGACGGATCATTTCGGTCTGATTTCAGTCTCTCTCACACGGGTTCCTTGTAATACCCGGTGTTCTACTTGTACTAATCTTAAATTCATCAGAGTGGATTATGCTAATGTGATAGCTTCAGCCTGACAAACATCCTCTCCTGTGTAACCAGAGAGAGTGAGATAGAGCTGCCTGCTCTGCGCGCATCCTGTCAGGGCTCTATTTCGAGAGGTGGATGACTCAGTAGCTTGCAGATGTCCCCTCTACACATCTGATGGATGCCCCACTGGGGAGCTAATGCTGCTTTCCATTTGCCTCTGAAGTCAGAGCTCTGTGCTGGGAATGGCGTCCCACCCAGACGACTGTGTTCCAGCTACAAGGCAGAAAGCTAGCAGGGCTCGCTTTGATAACGGTGCTTTGCTTCAAGGCGTGTGCACAAAATGGCTTAACGATACAGCTGCAAACGGGAGTCGCTCTTTAAACTGTACTAGTCTTTCACAAGTCAGTCGTGTAAGCGCTTTGTTTCCTGCAATGAAAAACTTAGATGTGCCGTATGTTGTTACCAAAGCTTTGTCCCTTCCTCTTATCTCTTGTAAGAATGGAGCACAAGTAGCCACATAGGAGAGCCTGGGGTAAGATGAACCATTTTTCATATTTAGGATTCCTGCATCAAGGCAACAATAGGGTGTTTTCCCACCTGATAGTCCGGTAGACTCGGTTTGATTTATGGACCAAAGTTGCAACATTTGTTCCATTTTCAGGTGGTGTGATTCTCTTTCTCACCGCACAGTGTCAAACAATCCAAACTAGTTGAAAAACATGTCCCCCCTTCACCTGTGGTGGCGCTGAACCACAAACTACTGAAGGAAGCAACACAAAAAACTCTTGAGAAGACATTTTGAAATGTAAACAAAAAATGGAGTGGCATCAGATTTTAGCGATTGTAGTTGGTTTTAAGACAGTGGGACATTTCTCCCTCTAGTGTTAGACTTGCAAGTTTGTTTTGATTGGATTAGCGGTCTCTGGTCCATCAGAGTTCACTTTAATCGAACTGAGACCTCAAGTTTTAGGAGGACCAAAGTTTGTGTTTTTTGGTCGACATCAGTTCAGATAGCAGTTCAATTGTGCATTCACACATTCCCAAGCCAACTGGGAATGTGTCCAGGCAAATGGACTATCGTTTGATTAAATCAAACTGATGCTGGTGTGAATGCGCCGTAAGTTTGGTTGCTAACTTAAATATCTACATACTTCAGGATATTGTTCATGCCTTAAAACAATCAGAATGAGTGTAAACATAGCTGTTTTGATAAAATAGCAAAAAGGTTGTCTCTTGGCTCAACTTACCCCAAAAAGACTAACAAAAAACAACAACAACAACAAAAAAAAAACAATAAAACAATATGTTTTTGTGGTCTTGGGAAGCAAACATTAACATTTAAGAAATTGCCAAAAACTGAATCCTTGGCAAGTTGAGTCTCCGTGGCCTTCCAGTGGCTCAGTTTACCCCCAAGCCACCATTTCCACTTTATTTGTGCTCACAGCTGAAATGCCACACTTTTATCTTCTGTTTATGACCTCCTGCTTTAACTGAGAAAATGCACAAATAAACAAATTTAAAAAAATATCAAAGTCTAAAGTCTCACAAATGTACCAATGTGGTTCTTTACTTCACAGGCTTCAAAAAATGATGCCTTCCTCCTAATTAGTTGGTCACATGATCAATGTTTTTAACCATTTCCTAGCAACAAGGGGTGACTCAACTTGCCCCTTGGCTCAACTTACCCCAGCCTCCACTCCGTTCTAATCCAAGTGACACGCATGGATACCGTGTTTGTCACTCTAAATATACTGTGATTGAGACGAAGACAAGTTCATGCTCCATTTCTGGGACTGAATGCACCGTCAAAAAGTTTAAATCTGATAAGAGCAGATGCATCTGATTCCATCAGCACTTTTCTCCTGAGTGACTGTGATTGAAGCTTTTGAATGCCAGAGACAAAAGGACATCTATACTTTTTCTTCCATAGCATATTGTGTTAAATCTGATTAAATGTGTGTGGCTATATGCAACTGTTGCACTACTCAGGTGACTTAAGCCTTTCTGTCAAGAACGTTGTTTGACTTTTTGTATTTTCTTCACACATTTTGTACTTTTTTAGTCAGGTGCTAAAAGTAAATCCTTCGCATATCCCAGCTTGGCTTGTCTTGCCTTTTGCATTCCTAAAACAATGTTGGACAGTAGATTACATGTATTTGTCTTGTCATGTCCTCAGAAAAAAAAAAGTAACGTGAAGAAACCTTGCACAGATCTAACACAAAGTTTCCTCTATACCGTGTTTTTTGCAAGAAGATATGTACAACAATCTTCCGGTCTAAAATGTATTTTGAGATCAGAGAATAACTCCTTTAAATCAGTACTGGAGGAAGGAAATCATAAAAGCTCATTTTAAAAGGGCAGTGTTTTGTAAAATTATCCTGTTTTTAGCTTTACATTGTGTTTTAATGTTATTACCTCATCAGGACACAGCTGGAGTGTTGCTTTGATTCTTTCGTGCATGTTTGAGAAATCCTATGATCTCCCATGGCAACCATTCAGCTGCTCAAATCACCTGGGTGGATCTAGCCCCGCATTCAACGACAAAGCTTCTCCTCAAAGTTGCAGTTTCCAAGCCTCTGATTACAGAGCATCCTCTCGACTCCCCCACTCAGCTCCTTCAGACTAGCCAGCAGCAATTAGCAAACACCTGGTGGAACTGCATATCTGCTGAGCTCATTATAAGAGCTACTTCTCAGTGAAACGTTGACATAAACGTCATTAAAGGGTTAATAGAGGAGCCACGTTGTGACCAATTCCTGAAGGTGGAGTTTCAGAAAGAGCAGGAGTTTCTTAAAGAGACAGAGGCCCAATTTCAAGTTGTTAAATTTCAAAGTCAAATTTGTTAAGTCATGCAACAAAATGGCACTATGTGACTGGAATACACACAAAGTATCCTTTTAATTATTAAAATCATAGCTTACCTGATGAGTTACTTGCATTGTTATGGTTGGATGAGAAATTTACTTCTTTGACAGAAAGACAACTCACTCACTGAAAAACTGTGAGTCTGTCGTAAAGCCCGAGGAATTACACATCACAACTACTTTTGAAGAGTCTGGGAATCAAATTATAAAATAGGATGATAGAACACCTTGTAAAGAAACTCCCCCGTTTAGGGGCTTTTGTTTCCATTATTTCAGATTTTATTTTATTTTTTTAATGATCTACAGATAACGCCTCTCCACAATCCGAACCCCCTTGATTGACTCCAACAACTCTTTCCCACCCACCCGCTCTGTCCCACCGGTGCTAAAGGGGTGTTTCCTGACAAGTCAGGTCGTTTTACATTTATGGGCTAAGGCTTTAAGGCCAGGGCTTGGGTTCAAAATTTATTGGCTATTGTATAATGTTTCATGCGTGGAGACCGGGTGACTTTGTCTTGTGTTCTGCCGCCGGGCCGACACTCAGGAAAGAGCCGATGTATTTTGATAGCAGTGAGAGTTGAGGCTGTCAGAGAGGCCCGGCCTGGGGGGATGGGGTAAAGCTCACCTTTTCGCATTTCTCGCTGATTGCGTAAACTCCTGTCACACAACAAAAGAGGTGCTGTGTGAGCCTCGGCGCGCTGTAATTACCTCTGACTTTGCCTCTGCACATATTTTTTTCACTTGAACTAAAGGTTGCGGCGTATAAAATATTAACCTCCCGCGCGGAGCGGCGAGCTAATTAATACGGTGTTGCGGGGTTGGTTTGTGTTGCTGGAAGACATTCATCTATGAAAATATGTGTAAAGCAATGCGAGGAATTCAGCATTTTGAAGTGTTTTTCTTTAGGTCTGTTGAGCTTAATGCAGCAGCTTCACTTCCAGAAAGTTATTCTAACCTTTCGATTTTTGAGCCAAGGACAAGAGCCGGGGTGGGTGGTAATAACACATTAATGGGAATAGTTTTATTACCAAAGTACAGCTGTTCATAGTGACAAATGTGAGCTTTTTGTTTTTTCTTTTTCTTTCTCTGCACTGTTGCACCGGTCACTGAAACACCCCGGTGTTGACTGGAGTCGTCGCTAAGACGATACATCTGTCACAGCCGCCTCGACCTTTCTTTACAGTCTGCTCTGGATTAGTATTTATTCAAGATGTACCTTATTTCTTCCTATCTGAGCTCTGATCTCCTCTGCGGTATGCAGTGCTGTAAAGAAAGGATACCCCACTTGGATGTTTTCACATCAGAACAGAATTGCCAAAATCCAATAAAGACGTCCCGAGTCCTCAAGAAAAAGGCTGGCTTTACTGCGATGATGTCATTTATCGTAGGGAAGAAATGCTGCCCTTCTACATTTAGTCTAAATGAATTAATTGCGGGCGACCACAGTTGAATTTCGCAAGCCACACCCAGGATTAATACCCGTCTTATGGAATCATTAAATCACTTTGCGTGTTTTCGTGCCTGATAGTTCGGATCAAAACTGCAACGTTTGTTTCATTTTCAGCTGCTCTGTGTCGACCAGCCAGACCCTTTGAAAAACTAGTTCCCCCCGCTGCCCTGTGGGGGGGCTGCACTGAAGGAAACGACACGGAAACCTCTGAAGAAGACGCAACACTGAGCGCAACTTCCTTTGTCACGAAATGTAAAAGAAAAAAAATGGATTGACATCATAATGTAGCGATTTGTTGCCATTTCTCCTGCTAGCTTTAGACTCTCGCATTTGTTTTGGTTGCATTTACCCAGAATGCCCTGCGATGTAGTCTGCTTCCTGCTTTTGGAGAGGTCTACTGTAGACTGATGAGACAAAATTCGAAATGTTTAGGTTGAGTTTGACTTAATTGAACATAGCTTAATAAAAGAATAAAGCTATAAAGTAGATAACTTTAAAACAAAGCAAAGAAAAGAAGAACAAATACTAGAGCCCCTTGTTACATCCTAAAACTATCACATAATTTAAGAAACAGAACATTATAGGTGGTCTTCTTTTTTGCTTTTTATGGTTATTGAACCAAGAATTCACATAAAGTCCTGCCATCTGTTTTTTTTTTCTCTTTATTATTTTTGAATGTGTAGCAGCACAACAATCCGTTAGACCACCTCTTAATCACTAAAAGATGACGTTTTGGACGGGCTCACTCCAAGTCCGGGCCATAAATCCATTCCAAGATGCCGCAGTGTGGACCTTCATGCTGTAAAACCACATCATGCGCCTAAATTAGGAGAAATCAGCACCACAGATCCGGCCAAAATTCCTCCAAAGACTCATTACCAGTTATCCCAAACACTTGATGGCAGCTAAAGCCGCCAAAGGGTCAAACATGCTGCTATTGCTATTACTTTTTTGCATACCGCCACATTGGTTTGGATAGCTTATTTTCTTAAAAAAAAAAAAAAAAAGCAATCCTTTGAAAACTGCATTTCGTATGGTTATTTGATATTTAAAAGTCAGTTTGGTGATCTAAAACTTTAAAACAAAAACAAAAAAAAATAAAGAAGGAATCAGTGTAGATGTGAAACTCTATAATTCCTTTAAAGCAGCTACTCCCTGGGAGGGGGGGTGCTGTGGTGCTGCAGGGGTTAAGCACAACGTGGCCATCGCAGGTTCAATTCCTGGCCTGGTGACCTTTGCCGCATGTCTTCCCCCTTCTCTTGTTGCCCTACTTTCCCGTCATAGCACTTTCAAAGAAAGGCAACTAGAGCCAAAGCAGCTAGTCCAGCACCACCTCCCCTCCACCCAGTGAAGCTCATCAGGGGGCAGCTGTGAGAAAGCGCCTTGCAGGGTTTCCTGTCTACATGTTCTTACCGTAAACCTTGACTGTTAGTGTTAAGGCTGTGGACAAATATGCACATCCACCCACAATCCAAGGTGGAGTTTGGCTGGCTCTGTAAGCACTCAAAGCCAGTATGACACACACACACACGCACCCCCACGCACACAAACACACCAGTCATATGACTGGCCGTGTGTATGTCGCCACACAGATGTCAAGTCAGGAAAAAAAAAAATCAAACGCTCGTGTTAAAGACAGATGAAATATGAGTTGGAATTATGCCTCATCTCTCTTATCTCTTCATCCCAGTAAACAGGAAATCAACTTTTTTTTTACTTTTTGCGGTTCCTGAAAAGTGAAACAAAGCCACGCTGATCTGTAATTTTGTTTATTGCAGGGCCGCATTAAGCTCTCTGCAAGCCGCTCATTTTGGTTTCCCGGGGCCTTCGCCTGCCGTTTGAAGCCCCCCTCCTCCCCCCTCCTCCACTTATCTCTCTGCTGACGTATTCCTTCTGTTTTTGCTCGCAGAATCATCACGCTTCGTTGAGTTACCGCGTAGTCCCCGCGCCGCGTCGAGCGTTTCGCAACCTTGTACTCAGACAAACAATTTAGCGAGCTCTGACGTGCAACAAGCACAACGGAGCAAATTGCACACGTGTGTGGCCACTGATGACACACACGTGTGTGTGTGCGTGTGTGTGCGTGCGGGTGAGTGCGTGAGTGTCTGCAGAGGCAGCTCTTGTTGTGCAGTTTTTTACAAGACAAACATAATTATGCAAATTGTTTGAAAAACCTTTTTATTTAAAATCACTACAGAGGAATTTTTACAAAGCGCTTTTTTTTCATTTGCTATTTCTTTAGTCAGCAACTGTACAAATATGGATAAAAATACATTCCCAGATTTTTCATTTAGGAAGCTATAATCTACTTTCTAATTCTCAGTTATGCACTATTTATGTAGTTTATCATAAAACAGTGAAGCACGTTTTTGGTCATAATACGACAGAATGCAAAGGTTTTAAGGAAACGCGTGTGAGTCACTGCATCTGATTTCTTTAACTACAAAAGTGAAAAAATACCGAATCATCAATCAAATGCAAGACAAGCTACATGTAAAACATTCTTTGTAAGCAGGAAATAAAGCAGCTGTAGTTAAAGTACCGTTTGGTACATTAAATTATGGAAAGCTTAGCCTGTTTTGATCTGCGGAGTTGTTTTTCACCCATTGTCATTTGATTAAATACTTATAGAAATAAGCAATAAAACTCTACTTTACAGCAGCTGAGGTGAGGCAGTTTAGGTAAATTAGTGACATTAAGATGAACAAATATGATTCAATTATTTCCTGAAACAGTTTTACTAGTTACCGTTAGCAATAGCCAATAAAATGTCTCATTATTTTAGTCATATTCTTTCTAATCAGTCTAGTTTAGTTTGCTTTAAAACAAACTAAACTTTAAAAAAAAGGTTGGTTATTTGAATTTTCCTGAGTTAAAGCCGGCTGAATGTAACTCTTATTTAAAAAAAAAATGTGTTGTATGTATTTGTTAAAAGTGTCACTACGTTGTGACAGTTTTAATGTAATCTGTGAAAAAAAAAAAAAAAAATTAAGCTTCTCTGCCCTCTGCTGACTTCAGACATACACCGCTTGGTCAGAAGCAACCAATCAGAGCCAGGAGGAGGGTCTTAGTGCTGGCAATCATACTTGTGTATGTGCTGCTCTACACCTTCCTCCCGATAGCACAGCATGCCACAGTAGTGTTGCTCATGCTAGTTAGCATGGCCACTGATGACACCGATGGGTAACTGGGTTTCCTGTAATGGTAAGTAGGTCAGTGAGCAGCATGTACACAAGCATGACTGACAATACTAATATTGGCTTTGGTTGGGAGGATATGGAGGAAAATTATTATTTTTTTTTCTTTTTTACAGATTATCTGTCTAATGTAAAAAAGAAAAAAAAAAGAAAAAGTGACACACTCCAGCTTTAGGACATAACTGCTGCAGTAAGCAGGAACAGTATCCTGGATGGTTTTGGGTTTGATTTCTTCATGACCAGCCTTAGATTCTGCCTTTACTTCTGATAATTCTGTTCTTAGTAGTTGTTTATTTATTTAGATTAGATCTGCTGCTTCATTTTTTGTTAGTTATTGTCTTGTTTTGTTTACATTTATTCTTCTCTCCTGTTGGCGTTTGCTCCTCCTTCCTCCTCTCTCTCCGTCTCTCTCTCTCTCTCTCCCTCAGTCTGCCCTCTCCTTCTCCCTCACAGCTGCACCCTGTCAGTGTCTGTTGTGTTTGACCACCTCTCCTACATTCACTCCCCGCAGAATTCTTTTGTTTCCCTCAGGCTAACCGGTCTCTGTGTTTTCCCTGCTTTCTAAGTTCTTGTTTAATTATTTTTGTAAAAATAATAAAAATCTCTCAGTCTGCTCGCTGCCTCTGCCTGCTTTCACTCAGATTCAATCATCAGCACTGGACCATGACACTGTCACTGCTTTTCACTTTCAACTACCCCGTAAAGATGTTTGATATCAGTCACAACAACCTTTTGTCACACACTCGTCCTTTTCTGAATGCCTATAGATATTTGTAAATTATTTAGCTAATTTAAACACTCAGTGTGTTATGTTCTTTTCCTGCAGCAGAAGGATGACACGGTTCAGACCTTGAATGGGAAATAGCTTCAGCCTGGATATAGTTTTATCTGAAAGCAGCGTTTGTTTACATTTTTGCACTCTATTTATGCTAAAAGGTGGAAAACACACATATATATATATATATATATATATATATATATATATATATATATATATATATATATATTTGAGGTTAAATATTCATTATTTTAAATTAATTTC
>CAEGAE010100784.1:0-11688 GCA_903067095.1 Girardinus metallicus | reverse complement strand
CCTCCCACAGTCCAAAAACATGACTGTCAGGTTGATTGGCCTCTCCAAATTGTCCCTAAGTGTGAGTGTGTGAGTGCCTGGTTGTTTGTCCTGTTTGTCTCTGTGTTGCCCTGCGACAGACTGGTGACCTGTCCAGGGTGACCCCGCCTCTCACCCAGAACGTAGCTGGAGATAGGCACCAGCACCTCCCGACCCCACTAAGGGACAAGGGTGAACAGAAAATGGATGGATGGGTGGATATGATAAACACAATTACTGTGTGTGGTTTAGTGATTCAAATCACACTTCTTTACCTACTGGTTTCCTAAAGATGTGTATTACATATTTTTCCAAGAGCAGTATTTATGTTTGTGGGGTTATGAATGCTTTGCCTTGCAGTCATAGTTATACAGTTACCTAAAATAATAAATACTTTTTATGACCACTTTTGTTGTTACCACAATAGTTCCACAAAATATCAAGGTTAAGTCCATGTCACTCACCGCTACATTGTACATAAAGATACTTGAAAAATAGTATTTCCTTGATTTGACGCCATCTTACAAAACAAACTAAACAGTCTAATTCCTTTCCATGGAGAATGATGCGATTGTGGTGGTAACTGCACTTGCGAGGGGAAGAAATTTATCGGCCCAGGGCAGAGGGGGATTTGTGCATGTACTTCCAGAAGATTCCTCTAATCACAAATTGCGGCTGCGCTTTATTCCCCTTCCAGAGATATTCATCTGTACTCGTGTGCCGAGGCTTCCCTTCAGGAAGAAAGAGAACACACATGTTTCACAGGAAATTGTCAGAGGAACCAAGATGGATTACACATGCTGCACCAGTGGATTCACACTTTGAAAAATGATATCAGCCACCATCTCCCAGATAAAAATAATCCCAGCAAGCTGTACACGGGATGCAGGAGGAATAAAAGGGAGTTTTCTGACCTAATCTTGGAAAACATTTCAGAATTCACTTTATTGCAGTTTAAAGATTTATTTGAGTTTATTCAAAAAATTCTATTTGGTTTTTCTTAAAAAACAAACGAAAACAAAGTAAGGCCCGTTGGAAAAGAGAGAGGAGGAAAATAGGAGCTAATTCAACAACTGCTCAGTCAGTTTGATGGATGAAAATGTGGTGTTACATGAAGTGAAGTCTTACAGCTCCTGCTGCCCCTGAACGGCGCATTGGGATGTAGGAGGTACAGCAATATTAGCTGAAAATAAGATCCATCTTAAAATTGGTTTGTTTGTCTCTAAATACAATGGCCGGTAGCAGTGGTGACTGAAACACAAAAGTTAGCTCAGATTATCTTTATAAAAGCCCAAGAGAGATCAAACGGAGATCAAAAGCTTCTTAAATGTTTCATTTACATTTTCACAAAACTAACATTATCACTCATTCTGCTTGTAAACATGAAGACAGACTTCATACAGCGATGATGTGATGATATGTTGATATCAAGAAATGCAATAATGTGTTCATGAGAACAAGACAAGATGTTTGCAATAAACTAAGAATTTACATTTTTTGGTTTGTTTTCAAAAGTTGAGAAGATATATGTCTAACAGATTGTGTGTTAAAGATTCTGTCCTGACCCAATGACCTTTGCCACATGTCATCCCCCTCTCACATTACCTAAAGAGTCAATAAAATCTTTCAAAAAAGAATATGACAAGGATTATCTGAGAGCCATAATGGATCAAACTGAATCAGTTATTAGTCTGTCTGCTTGTCAATCGTTCCTGGTAGACAACATGGTCATTTTGTATTACTGAAATGGATGGATTTGAAAACCAAATCCATCCATTTCAGTTCACCATGGTCTACATTTCATTGCCTGCACATCTGGAAACCTATTAGTATAAAGTACACCCCACTGAAAAACAAATGTCACTAAAAACACAATGGAGGCACAAACAGTCTTACTTTATGCACATTAGCTGTCTTTAACAATAGTCTATTCAGTAGATGAACATCTACTGCAACGTTTCCTAGCAACATGTAGAGCCTAAGAGTGTGTTCTTTTCCAGCTAAGTCACAAGTTGCAAGGAATCAGCAAGACGAATTGAAAACCGGACTGTGGCATTTTGTTTTACAGAGGGTTAACTCTATGATGACATTAGAATGGTTGATGTGAAGTCTTATGGGCTTGAGCGACTAACGACAGCGAAAGGTGAACTACAAACTGAGCGCTATAGCGACAGCAGCGACAATGACAAAACTTCAACATTGCCCACCAGTCGATTTGCTGGAGGAGGGCAAGCAATTGTCACCTTGTTGAACAAGTTCTGAAGGAAATGAATGGAGAGGGAGCTACACTGTCCTCTGTGTGTAAAAGTCCTTTAGTCTGGCTGGTTTGTTTAAACTTTTCACTAAAACCAATAGACCTTAACGAGGACTATCAACAGAAAAATTAGTTTTCAACATAATCCACAACAGCAATGTGCTCATACTCATCGAAACCCACCAATAAGTAACCCCATGGAAACTTCAAACTAGCATGTCATACATCACAAAAATCAACACTAGTCCAGACATTAGTGGGACATTAAAGTGTTAATTTGAAATACCTTGAAAACTTCACAAATCCCTAAACCCCTTCATCTTGGAACACGAATGGGAACAAATGAATAAAAAGAGATGTCAGTTATAAAGGCGGTCTGGTAGTACATCTAGTACCGACCAATGCAACCATTTACCTGAGTTTCCCTCCTAAAGAAAAGCAGATTTCAGCCCGTCGAGGTCTGAAGCAACCAATAAGATTATTTCCACCTCCTGAGCAGCTCTAACTCCAACACATGTTTGGATAAATAAAACATTTAATCTGCAGCACCGATGTGTATGTGTGCCTGTGGATGTGTGTGTGCACCTCTGAACAGTGCTGGGTGTTGTCTGCAACTGGCAGCATCAGCAAAGCACTAATCCTCACTTTGCTTCCATTCTCAGCATCGAGGTGGGGGGCGGTTGCAGACCGAGCTCCTCACGTCTGTTTCGAGAGAGAGTTAAAAAGCGCAGAGGTGTGTGTGGTGGCCCGGCAGAAATGAAAAGACACAGTCAGCTGTCCGCCGCCGCCGCCTTGTCAGGTAGCACACCTCGACTGGAGGCGAGGTGATGAAAGAAGGCCTTGTGGGTGCAGAAGCTTTCAGTATTCAGCCTCAGCGCCGCTCACTCACCGCCAACCTCCGAGGAGAGTTGGAGCTCCTCTTTACAAGCAGATGTTCCATTAGAGCCAAATGGGGGGAAATTAGAGATTTGATGGGGAAAAAAATGCGAAGTGACTTTTAAACATGATAAACACTGTGTTTTTTTGATGAGTGTAACAGCGTGCGTCCTGAGAAATGAGGAGACTGAAATAGCGCCGGTGGACCATCCGTTCACGCGGATCATTAAATTATACCATTTATTATTACACCTGTTTCCCTACAGCGTATATTATTTCAAAGTCTTCATAAAATTAAGCCCTGAGACATGTGACAGGATTCTTATTAAAATCTCCTCAAACTGTGCAGCAGCATAAGGGAAAGAAAAGTGTGATAAAGGAAATTAGTGCAAAGTTCAACGCTTACACCTCTTCAACAGCGTTGGTGTTCTCTTGACACTGATTCTTTCTGCAGTGCATCTTTCTGAGCAGATGGGCTTCTAAACGCGTACTCATGTATAGACAGAGTGCTGGCTGTTCCCTTCCCTTCAGCTCGCCCCCCACAGGGGTTCGAAGGCAGCCACAGCAGATTGACAATCATATTGTCCCCTGAAAGATACATGTGGCACAAAGCTGGAATTGAACCTTCAACCTTCAGATTACAAGACAACTACTCTACCCATAGAGCCACAGTCACCCCAATACACACTCAGGGTGCATTCACACCAGCCCTGTTTATGTCGCTTTAGTTAAACTCCAGTTTGTTTAGAAAGTCTGATTTGTTAATGCGCAACTGAACTCTGATGCAGACCAAAAGAGAGTCTGGTATTAGTTTGGTTGAGGTGGAATGTGTGAATGGAGACCGCTCCTAAGCAGGAAGTTGGCCAAATGGCAAGGGATTCTGAGTAAATACAACCAAAACATGTGATGTGTGTTGCATCAGCGGGAGAAAAGACTCACGGTCTTTTTCCAAACACGAAAGAGAAATCCTACAACTGCTAAAATCTGACGCCACTCAGTTTTTGTTTACATTTGGCGAAAAAGAAAGTTGCGCTCAGTGTGTACTTCAAAGGTTTTTATGTCATGTCCTTCACTGGTTCTCTTTACTGCCTCACCCCCAGGATTTTGTGAAAGCAAACCACACCAGCTGAATATGTGACAAATGTTGGAACTTTGTAGATTCCTACCTTCAAAATGTATATTTTGAAGGTAGGAATCTTTTTTGGGGACCTGGGCTGAACTCATACCCACACAAATTTACCCTTCGACGAAAATTAAAAATGTGAAGATTCAATTCCAAAAAACCAGGAAAATTCATTTCAAAGTGATTGGTAAGGATACCAACAATAATGCTACAAGAGATTTTGTTAAAAACAATTACTAATGTGGGTTTTTTTGACTATAAAATAAGGTTAGGAAAGCTGATACACTTATTTTGAGATTACATGTAGCAAATTAGTTGCTCCTTGAGTGGTTTCCTATTAGCTGTAAACATTCAAAGACGAGCTGAAGTACCAAACAAATGTAGCTGAGGATTTCTAAACTGCTCCAGGCAACAATATAAGCCAGAGAACATCCTAATACCAACATTTGTCATGCTCACTGATTAATCTGCTGCTGCTCATTCTGTGAAATGTGCACCAAAAATGGATCAACAGTTCAAAGCAGAAACAAGCAAGGATAAAACTTACATCTAAACTTATTAATTCAAAAACTTGTGAAACCAAGATAAACAATAAAAAAAAAGCCTGAATATAAAAAAAGATAAATTATCATTTTTGGCACTAACTTCCCCAGAACTATTTGATTTAATTTCAGAATTTATTGTAAAATATCACTATGTTTGTGTGTATAGCTGCTAAGGTGTGCCCATATCTTAGTTCACTTGAAATAAGACATAACTAACTTTCAAGTAGCTTTTCAGCAAGAAATAGGAGACTGTTTTAATAATTTCTTAATATTGATTAAGATAAAAAAAAAAAGTATAAGATCCACTGGCAGATTATTTCATATATGGAAAAATACCTCGTCATAAGTAGGTTTGTCATGGTAACAGTAATTATCAAAACAAATGATAATATTGTTGTTTTGAGACCATTCCCAGCTAATATAATGATAATGCAAGTTTGCCTTCTGAAAGAGTAATGAACAGGGACACATTTTAAATATCCAAAATAAAACACATAAACCAAAAACAATAAATAAAATGAAAATAAAACAACCCCAGAAACATCAGAAAGCGTAAATAAATCGGCCATCAAAACATCAGATTAATTTATCATATGATTAATTGATTAATTACTTATTGTGACAGGATTGGTCATAAATAAGATTTTGTGTTTTTGCAATGTACTTGTACCCTCTGTGTTGGGGGTGTGAAACTTGGATGATGCCTACATGAACTGTGACTCAAAGGTCCAACCCAGATGTTTGTCTTAGGAAAGAAACATGGAGTATTCGTCCCTGTGTTTAATGTAGAAGGCAGCAAAGCAGAGTCAATGCTGCAGCTTGTGAAACAACAGCTGATTGAACTCGCCTGCTGTGAGCAACCTGACACACTCCATTTCTCCTCAGTAGTGACATATTCAAATGCTATTGCAGGCTGGTGTGTGTAGCTGGCAGGGCCCGCTCCCATCCTGATCAGCAAGACCTGATCCACTCTGCTCTGCTCTGCGCTCTCAGCTGCTTTGTTCCAGCTGATGTCATCTAAACCTCGTCCCTGCAGGGTTGTCTGGGGTAGATAAGACATACCCTCCTTCTGCCGGTGTCTACCAAAAAAAAAAAGAAAAACGAGTCTGCTGCTATGAAGATGGATTATCCAGCTGGTGACACAGGTTCCCTTTCTGCTGAAGCCACTCTGGAGTGCTAACGCAATTAAGGCAATTAATCTTCAACAAAAGGGGTTCACAGCTACCTCTAATGATTTTGCACCTTTCTGCACAGTTGTGTAACCATGCAGACTGGCTCAAACATGCACACACGCAACTGCTCACGCACACAAACGTAATTATTTCATCAGGGTCGTACACAGTACACCATAAAGGCGTGCAGAAACGCGATTCAAAGCTTATATCACACAGCTAATGAGTAAGAAAACACTGTTTATTTGGCTCCGCCATTTGCAGGGTAACCATCTGAACGGTGGGCTGTGCTTACAATAGTTGAGTGAAGCATGGGGGAGAGGCTGTGGGTGGGCAGGGAGTCTTCCAAACCTAACTGGGAATTAGCAGCCCAACAGATTGGTGGTGTATCATTTACCGCTCCTGTTAAGAAAAAACAACAGACCCTCCTTGGGCTGCCACCTTATCTTGGTGGAGGGATTTGAGTGTCCCAATCATCCTAGGAGCTATGCTGTCTGGTGCTTTATGCACCTGGTAGGGTCACCCAAGGCAGACAGGTTCTAGATGAGGAACCAGACTAAGTGCAGCCTGAAGACCCCTTACGATGAGTTACAACAATGGACTTGGTGTTCCCTCGACTGGACACGGATCACTGGGGCCCCACTCTGGAGCCCCACTCTGGAGCCAGGCCTGGAGGGGGGGCACGATGGTGAGCGCCTGGTGGCCAGGCTTTTACTCAAGGAGCCCAGCCGGGCTCAGCCTGAAGAGGAAACATTGGTCCCTCTCCAATGGGCCCTCCACCTATGGGAGGGGCCAAAGGGGTTGGGTGCAGTGTGTGTTGCGTGGTGGCTGAGAGAGGGGGCCCTGGAGGTCTGATCCCCAGTTGCAGAAGCTGGCTCTTGGGACATGGAATGTCACCTCTTTAGTGACATTTCATATCCAGTCCTTTGGTGGGGAAGGAGCTGGAGCTGGTGTGTGAGGTTGAGAGGTTCCGGCTAGAAATAGTCGGTCTCACCTCGACGCATGATGCTTACACTGTTGTCAGTGCCTGGGTCTGAATGATACTTTATGTTTGGTGTGAGAGTCTAAGCAGCCTGAAAATATTAAGGGGCGCACGATCCACTTTTTTCATTTCCAATCACAATATCTGAGGTTTAGTATCGTCCGATACCCATACAGAAAAACAGTGCTGAATTAACATAGAACATTAGGGGCTGGACATACTTCCCCTCTGGAGTTGCCCACAATGAGAGGCGTCAGGCAGGAGTGGGCATACTTGTTGCCCCCCATCTCGGTGCCTGTATGTTGGGGTTTACCCCGGTGAATGAGAGGGTAACCTCCCTCCGCCTACAGGTGGGATACGGGTCCTGACTGTTGTTTGTACTTACGGGCCGAACAACAGTTCAGAATACCCACCCTTCTTGGAGTACTTAGAGGGGGTACTGGGGAGTGCCCTCTGGGGACTCTCTTGTTCTGCAGGGGGACTTCAACGCTCATGTGAGCAATGACAGTGAGACCTGGAGGGGCCTGGTTGGGAGGAACGGCCCCCCCGATCTGAACTCGAGTGGCGTTCTGCTGTTGGACTTCGGTGCTCATTTATTTTTATTGAATTCGTGAATTCATTATGGACAGTTCGTGATGAGACTGTCCATAATGGATTCAAAAACACATGTTCATGCATAAGGGTGTCCATTTGTGCATTTGGCACCAGGACAAACGATGATCGACTTTGTCATCGTTTCATCGGATCTGCGGCCGTATGTATTGGACACTTGGGTGAAGAGAGGTGCGGAGCTGTCCACTGACCACTACCTGGTGGTGAGTTGGCTCCGTTGGTGGGGGAGGATGCCGGTCAGACCTGGCAGACCCAAATGTGTTGTGAGGGTCTGCTAGGAACGTCTGGCGGAGTCCCCTGTGAGACAAAGCTTTAACTCCCATCTCCGGCAGAAATTTGAACATGTTCCGGGGGCTGTGGGGGACATTGAGTCTGAGTGGACCATGTTCAGTGACTCCATTGTTGAGGCGGCTTGTCGGAACTGTGGCCACAAGGTTGTCGGTGCCTGTCGCGGCGGCAACCCTCGAACCCGTTGGTGGACACCTTCGGTGAGGGACGTTGTCAGGCTGAAGAAGGAGTCCTATCGGGCCTTTTTGGCCTGTGGGACTCCAGAAGCAGCTGATGGGTACATCAGCTCGGGTCGTTGCTGAGGCAAAAACTCAGGCGTGGGAGGCGTTTGGAGAGGCCATGAAGAAAGACTTCCGCACGACTTCGAGGCAATTCTGGTCCACCATCCAGCATCTCAGGAGGGGGAAGCAGCGCAGCACCAACACTGTTTATAGTGGAAATGGTGTGCTGCTGACCTCGACTCGGGACGTTGTGGGCCGGTGGGCAGAGTACTTCGAAGACCTCCTCAATCCTACCAACATGCCTTCCATTGAGGAAGCTGAGCCTGGGGACTCTGTGTCAGGCTCCCCAATCTCTGGGGACGAGGTCAAAAAGTGGTTAAAAATCTCCTCGGTGGCAGGACCCTCGGGGTGGATGAGATTCGCCCAGAGTTCCTTAAAGCTCTGGATATTGTAGGGTTGTGTTGGCTGACACAACTCTACAATATTGCATGGACATCGGGGGCAGTTCCCCTGGATTGGCAGACTGGGGTAGTGGTCCCCCTGTTTAAAAAGGGGGAGGGTGCGCTCCAATTACAGGGAGCTCACACTCTTAAGCCTCCCTGGCAAGGTCTATTCAGGGGTATTGGAGAGGAGGGTCTGTTGGATAGTCGAACCTCGGATTCAGGAAGAGCAGTGTGGTTTTCGTCCTGGTCGTGGAACACTGGACCTACTCTACGCCCTCAGCAGGGTCCTGGAGGCTGCATGGGAGTTCACCCAGCCGCTCTACATGTGTTTTGTGGATTTGCAGAAGGCGTTCGACCATGTCCCTCAGGTAGCCCTGTGGGGGGTTCTCCGGGAGTATGGGGTACTGGGCCCTTTGATACAGGCTGTCAGGTCCCTGTATGACCGGTGTCAGAATCTGGTCCGCATTGCCAGCAGTAAGTCGGGCTCGTTTCCAGTGAGAGTTGGACTTCACCAGGGCTGCCCTTTGTCGCAGATTCTGTTCATTACTTTCATGGACAGAATTTCTAGGCGCAGCCGAGGTGTTGAGGGGATCCGTTTTGGTGGCTCTAGGATCGCATCGCTGCCTTTTGTGGATGATGTGGTGCTATTGGCTTCATCAGGTCGTGATCTGCGGCTCTCGCTAAATCGGTTCGCAGCCAAGTGTGAAGTGGCCGTCTTGAACCGGAAAAAGGTAGAATGCCTTCTCCGGGTAAGTGGGTGGGTGGGGGGGACTGCCCCAATTGGAGGACTTTAAGTATCTCGGGATGTTGTTCACGAATGAGGGAAGAAGGGAGCGAGAGATCGACAGGTGGATTGGCGCAGCGTCTGCCGTGAAGCGGGCGCTGTACTGGTCCGCCATGGTGAAGAGAGAGCTGAGCCAAAAAGCGAAGCTCTCAATTTACCGGTCGATCTACGTTCCTACCCTCATTTATGATCATGAGCTTTGTGTCGTGACCGAAAGAATGAGATCACGGATACAAGCGGCTGAAATGGGTTTTCTCCGTAGGGTGTCTGAGCTCTCCCTTAGAGATAGGGTGAGGAGCTCCGTCATCCAGGAGGGACTCAGAGTCGAGCCGTTGCTCCTTCACATCAAGACGGGCCAGTTGAGGTGGCTCGGGCATCTGGTCAGGATGCCTCCTGGACACCTCCCTGGTGAGGTGTTCCGGGTACGTCCCATCGGGAAGACCTAGGGACGCTGGAGGGACTATGTTTCTCAGTTGGCCTGGGAACGCCTTGGGGTTCCCCCGGAAGAGCTGGAACAAGTGGCTGGGAGAGGGAAGTCTGGGCCTCCCTTCTTAGATTGCTACCCCTGCGACCCGACCCCGCATAAGCAGAAGAAAATGGATGGATGGATGAACAACTAACAAACCAAAAACTAACTGAGGCTGAAGTCGAACAATGTGTGTTACATCAACCCATTTGAGAGAATAAAGTGCGTCGAAACTTGACTTTGTGCCTCCTCTCCTAGATGTGGAGGCAGGTCTGCTTCTAAAATATTGCTATTGAGTAAATAGATAAAATATCTGGAAAATGTGCTACAAGCAGCTCAACAAGGTCATCAAAATCAATGGAACTGAGGAGGTTTATACAGGCGTATAGCATCACACCTGTCCGTAGTGCTGTGAACAGTATTCAGAGCTTCTGCTGGTTCCACCAACTCAAACTGAAAACTTTTAAGATCATTGTGAGTGGAATTTAAAGGAGCAGTATTATGTAAATTTGACTTTTTGAGATTTACATCAATGAATTATAATATTTTCTCATCAAAGACATATCTGGAATGTTGCCTTGATTCTTTAATCTCCATGGCAACCATTCAGCTGTGCAAAACACCTCCGTGGATCTACCTCCACCTTCAAGGCACAGCTCCTCCTCAGACCTGAGGTTTCAAAGTTTCCGCCTCATAGAGCAGCTCTCCCTGCAAGTCCTCCTGACTAACCAGTAGCAATTAGCAACACCTGCTGGAACTGCGCATCTCCTGAGCTCATTACCAACATTGCTACTTCTTAGAGCAATGCTGGTAAAAACATTGTTAAAGGGTTAATAGAGGAGTCATGTTGAGATGACTTCCTGAAGGCGGAGTTTTCAGAAAGAGCAGGAGTTTCTTAAAGAGACAGAAGTATTAAATTAGGAAGTACATTTTCGTTTAAGTCATATTTGATATATATATATAGTATTTTTATAACTGAAGTTAACATAGCTCCTTGATTGTGCTATAAAATGGCATATATAACTTTATAGCATTATAACATGATACAAAGCTCAAAAATGTCAATTTTACAGAATGCTGCCCCTTTCAAAGCAGTTCAATAATTCAGACGAACCAAACAGAGCCAGTTCATGAACACCTCATTTTGACCTGATGAATTTCATGAGGGTTCAACTCCTGTGCAACACAAATATCTCACATCATTTCAAAAATTATGCCTTGACACAAAAACAAGAAAATTGGTAAATCACATCCATTAGTGACAATGCAAAAAGCAGAAGTAATGTCTCAATTTCAGACAGCATGATATGACTTAACGCCGTAGTGAGCCCAAAGCCAGGACAGATTTTACTGAGTGCGTTTAAAAGGCAGATTGGTCCAATGATTACCACAGCAGATGCTGAGCATTTTTGCTTGTGATGTGCACAACAGCGTGGCGCGAGTGTGCATATGTCGCGGACGAGCAGAGAAGCAGATAATAGGCAAGAGAGACAAGGAGAGACGCAATCAGCACATTTAAAGAAGCTGACACATGTTTTCAAGCTAAGGAAACGGTTTTTCTAATTCCTGGCTGTCTACAGCCTCTGGGATAGAAATCATTTCAATATGAACCAGTGTGGACTGAGTTGAGTTGTGATTGTGAAACTGTGATTCTCTCTTTAATTTAGGAGCAGCCTACCAGGTAGTCTGAGACTCAGATCATTTATTTAAGGGCAAACTTCTAATGTACATAATTAGTGACACTTTCTGGTAAGAAGGTTTACAAAAATGTAAATGGTATTCATTCACCTTTGAAAGCAAGGACAAAAAACTGAATGGAGGCATTACATTTCTTCTTTTTTGTGACACTTAAATACTCCAGATCCAACAGAGATGACCTGAGAAAATTCAAAAAGCAGTTTTTA
>CAEGAE010100783.1:0-11420 GCA_903067095.1 Girardinus metallicus | reverse complement strand
AACGTAGCTGGAGATAGGCACCAGCAACCCTCCCGACCCCATTAAGGGACAAGGGTGAACAGAAAATGGATGGATGGATGGAATAACAAACTACAAACTCCAAAACTCACCTAAATACACTATAATCTGATATCAGTCAGTGTTAGACCAAGAAGTATCAAACACAAATTTTTTTCATGATTTTAATTTTTTTTTTACTTTAACAATGAAGTTGAATCATATTTGTCCTCAAAAAAGTACATAACATACACAAAATAAAAATAAAAGGATGGAGAATACCTCACTCAAATGCTAAAAGTAAATTTTGATGTTGATTTTTTGTGAAAATTTGTTTTTGCTAGATTTTCCAAGATCTCATTAGGAATTTAAATTACATTAATTTAACATTCTGTCTCCGTCTCTTATCAGGGAACAGATGTCCAGCCTCTGAAGGCTTTATACTGCTTGAGGCTGTTTTACTGTTATTTATCTGTCTAATGGAGCATTTCCATAACTCATTGAATTGTTCAGTACTACTGTGGATTGTTTTATCTACTGCCAAGGATGACAGAAGCATGACCTCTTTAGCTTTCTGAGCTGCAAAAATTCATATTGCTATAACAGGGCAAATAGGCCAAAGAAAGCATCCCGTTGTTATCCGTGAGCACAAGGACAATGTCCTCTGCGAGGATGTGGCTGCAATTATCTTTGTCACCTGACACACACACAAACCTGCTTTATCATTGGCCTTTTCAAACACAGTGTCCAAATCTGGCCTATCGCAGCTGTGAACAAAGCTGAATCAGATAGCTCTGGCTGCCTGTTAGTGATTCATTACACAAACACGTCATACTTATTGAAGACAAAGAAAATGTTTTCTCAGGATTTACCTGATGTCGACTGGAACATTTCCCAGACTGCAGAATGTAATGCTTTTCTTTAAACATGTAGATCACAACTGAGATACCAGTAGGATTTTAGGTTGACATTTTTTTCAGGAGCTGCTGAGATTATCCTGTATACTTAAGACAATGGGTCATTAAAAACTAGTCTCTGCTTCCATCATTCCCCCCAATCCAC
Source organism: Girardinus metallicus (assembly GCA_903067095.1). Lineage (NCBI taxonomy): Eukaryota > Metazoa > Chordata > Actinopteri > Cyprinodontiformes > Poeciliidae > Girardinus > Girardinus metallicus. Next base: position 10,361 of record CAEGAE010100783.1, on the reverse strand, counting down.
CACCCAGAAAAAAAGTGGTGGATTTGAGTGGAAGAAAGGCACAGAAATATTCCATTACCTGTGCAATGACAATAGGCTGCACTAAAAGTCAAAGGGTTTGTTATTGCGCAATAGCCAGCCCCGCCCTAAACCTCTGGACTGAGTACTGCCCAGTTCTCCGTCTAATGGGTCTGGAAAATCTCTAACACCTCGAGTCTTACTCTGGTATAAATCTAGACAAGATAATCTGTTCAAACTGGCAGCGAGAGAGACTCATCTAGCTTTAACTACCTTCATCCAAAAGTTATGACCTTTTTCAGTTAATGATGCAATCAATTGAGTAGCCCTGCAATTGCATAACTCCAAAAACCACTCTCATTAACTGTAGCTCTCTCTCTATCAATAAAGAGCACTTGTTACCGACTAGACAGCTTTTAGTTGCTCTGCATGAGCACCAAGGTCATTAAGAGACGTCTGAAACCACCATTTTAATAGAATCATACTCAGATTTTATATTAGTTAGAAGAACCATACTCAGTGAATGACTCAATGAATTTGACTGTCCACAAGAATTTTAATGAATCTTTATTTTAGCAAGCATTAGCATTGGTAAGCAACGACAGATTTAATTCATTCAAAGATGAGAAATTTTACACAAAATTAATAGAAATCAAACTCACTACCTCCTATCACCTTTCCCTAAACTGTGTCACTAATTAACTAAGAGAGGCTTTGGGATGCAGTTCAACTCATACCCAGATGGTGAATGATCTAGGCAACAGAAGGCTTCAATGTCCTTGGTTAGGGTCTTGACTTTGTAAGGCAAAATCCTCTTCTGAATGGAAACAAAGCAGAACCAGTTGTTGTCTTTCGAAACTCAGTCCTTTTTCTCTAGTGATCTTTGTCCATCCTCCAAGTCTGTTGCGGAGCTTTAAGATCTTTGGGTCGAGTGCAGAGTGGCAGTTGAATTAGGAACCGGGGTTGAGGGCCGTATGATTCTATCCCCATCTAAGAGTGCGAAGTCTTCTCTTCCCCATGGCTCCAGGGTGCAGTCCTCTGCTGATCGTCCGTCTGCATGTTGTCTTGGCTTCGGCACTGGAGACTAGAACGAGTTTGTTCCTCTTTCCATGGGTTTTTATACCTTCTCACCCGTGTATTGTGTATGTGAGTAGTTTGCGTGACTTCTTGAACGATCGACATCTGGGTGGAAAGTCCCAGACCATTCAACTTTTGGTCAACACCTTCACCTACTTCTCTTTTTTATTGTTTTTCTACTGACCATCTGGTCTCACTTCCTTTATCTGGTTCCCGTTTTGCACTCCCTTGCCATTCTGTTCAGCATACACCTCACTGGCCCTGACGTCTATTCTAGTTACAACACAGTCCTGAGAAGTACACATTTCTTACATTCCCACAGAGCACACAGTCATTTCAAATACAATTCAATTTACTGTATAATCATCTTAATCATTAAATATAATAATTTCTAATTAAATTTATCATCACTTTTTTAATAATCATCTGAATTTGATTCCTTTATTACTAAATTCATCACTTTATTCATTCCTTTAATCATATGTCATCATTTCAATCTTTAATGCTTGTATTAATCATCAGTAAATCAATAATCATCTTAAAACATTCACCTTATATTTTCCAACAAAAGATTATACATCTCATAACACATTTCATAATCATTGATAAATCAAAAAAAACAAGATTACTTATTTCCCCCAGGCATTTAATGATCTGTTTTTTGCGTACCTCGAAGTATCTCACCAACTTATGCCAGTTTTCATGACAAGTTCTTAAATCTGAACTGAAAGTTAAATAAATTATAGCCAATACATAACAGAAAAGACTCATTTTGAAGTGGTAAACATCAACTATGAGAGACAAAACGAGAAAAAAAATTCAGAAAATCACTTTGTCTGATATTTAAACAATTAACTTGAAAATAAAGGTGGAAAATAAGTATTTGGTCACCGACAAACAAGCAAGATTTCTGGCTGTCACAGACCTGTAACTTCTTCCTTAAGAGGCTCCTCTGTCCTCCACTTATTACCTGTATCAATGATACCTGTTTGAACTTGTTAAGAGTTTAAAAGACACCTGGGCCAACATTCCAGCAACAGTGTGTGCCAACCTTGTGAAGACTTACAGAAACCGTTTCACCTCTGTCATTGCCAACAAAGGATATATTACAAAGTATAGAGATGAACTTTAGTTATTGACCAAATACTTATTTTCCACCCTTATTTGAAAATAAGTTCTTTAAAAAGCAGACAATATGATTTTCTAATTTTTTTTTCTCATTTTGTCACTCATAGTTGATGTCTACTTATGATGTCAATTACAGGCCTCTCATCTTTTTAAGTGAGAGAACTTGCACAATTGGTGACTGACTAAATACTTTTTCCCCACTGTATGCTTTGAATATCTGGAGTAAAACATTCATTCCTATGCGATATTGCTCTCCAGCAGCATAAAATTTAGACTATTTTATCTGTCAGATAAAGTTTCTTGTATTTTAAATAAAGAAACTTAATATAAGTATTTTAGGTTTCACGTAAATATTCCCCATTGAGTTATACTAAACTCAATGTGGTCAAATCAAATAATCATCATCACGACTTTCAATAGTTTTATTAATATACACCTAAATATTTCTGTCATATTAACAGGGTTCTTGAAAAGAGTGTACAGTAAAATGTGTAAAATAAATAAAAATGGTCTTTTGAATAAAAACATCCTGTACAGGTCTGATACTAAAACTAAATATTTAAGTCACCAGCTAAATATTTACAGACTAAATATTTAACTTTCGGATTAAATATTTACTTAGGAAGATAAATATTTAGTTTTCAAAATAAATATTTAGTTTTCTAACAAATGTTTAGCTCCAAACTAAATATTTAGGTTGCAAACTAAAAATTTAACTAATATGCGAATTAAATTGCTGACAAGCAGAAGTGAAATATTACAAGCTGGGTTTTGTTGGCTGCTATACAAACTCCGCTGCTGGCAGGACTAAATCGTTGCTTAACATTTCCTTTTCCTCTCGACATGTTCAACGTGTTAGTTAAAAACATATAGATGTGCACTAATTGTTCTAGTCTCTAGTTTCTGGATCAAGCCAGAACACTACCTGTCGATTTAGAGCTTCTGTCAACGTTTTTGCACAAACAATATATGAATTCAATTTCATATAAAAAATTTTGTTTTATGGAAGAATACAATTAAACTTTGGTAGTCGATCTAAAGCCACTAAAGAGTGAATGTGACAAAATATGGAAAAGTTAAAGGGGTATGAATACTTTTGCAAGCCACTGTATGTCTAAAAGTGTTCATGTTTATAACCCGAGAGGCCTTCTCCCTTTTCATTTTACCTTTAGTTCTTTTTATTTTTTTGGTCCATGGTGACTCTCTGACTAATCAGGTGGCAATTCACTGCTCTGCATTGACAGGGCCTGTTATGTGAAAATTAAACGCTGTCATTAATCATTAGTGCAGCCTCAATTTGTTCTCTGTGGATAAAGAAGCCAGTTCATGATCACAGTTTTGATTAAAGTTACTGGTGATAACAAGGACGGGCATGATGAGGGGCCAAAGGCTTTAATAAAATAAATTATAAAGAACACAATGTTTTCAGGTTTAAAGAGTCTGTGACACAATAAAACCAAAACCAAGAATAATTAAAAAAAGACTTCAGTGCTTTAATTCTGTGTACACAAAATTTTTCATAATAAATATTTCTCACAAACTACTTTAAATTCCATGGCGTTGCAGAGTGTCACAGTTTTTGTGTGCAGTAATTGGGTCAAGCGCTGGCGCCATCTTCATCCATCCATTTTCTATACACCCTTGTCCCTAGTGGGGTCGGGAGGGTTGCTGGTGCCTTTCTCCAGCTACCCTTCCGGGTGAGAGGCGGGGTACACAGGTTGCCAGTCTGTCGCAGGGCATGGCGCCATCTTGTGATGTAATTTTTTTAAACCTTTTTCCCTTGTGCAATTGTTTTGATTGTTTCTTTATTTCCAGCCTGAAAATAAGGATAACACCAGTTCTCATAAGGAGTGAACAAAAAAAGACAGTACAGCATTGATAGAATGAAGTGGGTGAGTAAACTCTGACTTTTTTAAAGTGATGGTGATGAAGTCCCACAGAGTTAACATATTCAGTTTATGCCCCTGACAATATCAATGAACTGGAAATAGGTTAAACTGGTACGCTGTGATTCCATCACTGGCAGTATTTATACCTTCCATTTTAATTTGTGACATCTCTTTTGAGAAGCTTCCAACACAGCAGCTGCCATCCACTATAGTGTGTTCCAATTGTCCAGCAGAATATAAAACTGAAACAGTGTGACTTTATTCCTTCACAAGTTGTTATGCACAACATAGTACTAAGTTGTGAACCACTGATCAGCTTCCTGTTGGAATGGAAGAGTTGCAATGAGTACCCAAAGTAAGTTATTATTTTGTTACATATTATGTTAATTCAACTCAGTTCATTTATATCACATTGCTTCACAACAAATGTTTGAAGGCACTTTACAACAACATCTGTAATAATATTAATAGCTATTACTGTTATTAAAACAGTTCGAACCTGATTTTTGAAAAGAGGACTGTATGAAGAGACCCATAACTGCCATGATCCTGGTAGGTGGGTATGAATGCGTGTTCATGTGTGCGTTCTCATAGTGAACAGAAGATCTCTGTCGGAGGGCTTGGTTGGTCTGCTGCAGATCACACACACGCCTTCAAACACTTATTACAGTCTGGAAATTAAAGGAGCATTTAGATATAGGAAAAAAGTGTAACCTATTAGGAAGAGAATTGTGGGCCTCCAAGTCTGATTTATTTTTTACGTGAAGCGTAAATGACATAGGAAAGATCAACCATCATATGATTCAGGAAGGAGACAGGTTTATGTCCATAAAGAGGAATTTGTGTTGGTATTATATGCACTTATAAACACCACAACATCATGTACAGACATGGGCTGAAAAGCAAGGAGGAAGCTATGTTTTGAAAAGTTACGACTGGATTAAGACTGGATTGTCAAAATGTTTGCATGCAAGGTGGAAAATACCAATCCAAATATCATGTGACATGAGTATTTTGCTGCAAAGAGGATAATTATGAACAAATCAATGTGTGAATGTACCAGGTCTTTCTCCAGCTAAACAAAAGCAAAACTGAAGTTATTATCTTTGGACATAAAGAGTCAAAACACAGCTTCAGTTATTACAGCTGGAAACTTGGCAATCAGGCTGTGTAGTGATGGACTCAGACCTCAAACTTCAGAGTCGCATAAAGACAGTTACAAAGTCAGTCTTCTGTCACCTGAAGAACATTTCCTGGATTAGAGGACTAATGTCTGCACAAGATCTAGAGAAACTCATCCATGCATTTATCTTAGTTACATTGATTACTGCAACAGTGTCTTCACAGGTCTGCCTAAAAAAATCAATCCTTCATTTGCAGCCGATCCAGAACGCTGCTGCTGGTGTTCCCATTAAAACAAGGAAGATAGAACAGATAACCAGTTTTAAAGTCCTTCCACTGGGTCCCTGGAGATCAGAGAATAGACTTTAAAATATTGCTGTTAGTTTATAAATCACTGAACAGCTACACCACAATACATTAAAGATCTGCTGGTGTTGTATAAACCTTCCAAACCACTCAGGTCTTCTGGTTCTGGTCTGCTCTGCATTCAGATCAGAACCAAACATGGAGAAGCAGCATTCAGCTTCTATGAATAACAAGTCTGTAACAAACTTATAGAAAACTGCAAAACAGCTGAAAAACTGACTGCCTTTAAATCAAGACTAAAAATTCACCTTTTTAGAGTTGAACCACAATAAATGTAACACTGACCAATATATGTGATGTGTATAATTTTGGTGATGGCACTCTTGAAAATATAATGTTTGATCAGTTGTTGACTGTATAGTGTTTTCTTTATAATTCTGTAATTTTCTGCTTTTATTATGTAAAGCAATTTGAACTGCCCTGCTTCTGAAATGTGCAAATCAAATAAACTTGATTGATTGATTGACTGATTATGCTTAGCAACATAGACGGTTTGATGAAGAATTGAAAATTATAAGGACATTTTCAAGGACCATCTTAAAGCTCAGACATAAATTGAGAGCTCAAACGCTGTGTGGAATCAAGGAGGTTCAAACCTAACTCAGACTATGTTCACACAGCAGGTTTTGATGCTCAATTCCGATTTTTGACTGAAATAAATTTTAATAATGTCACACAGTGGGACACTATTTATGGAAGTAATATTGGATCGAGATTAAAGTTTATCAATGGTATCATCACAAAATCATAAGACAAAGGGAGCTAATAAAAAGAAAGCACAATTAATAGTGACTAACTTTTTGTGGAGCACTGACTGCAACTTCTGTAAAGTAAAGTCTGTCTGGATGTGTCGAGTCATGAGTGGAAGGATTGGGATGTGATGCATTCACTGACACAGACGTCTTTCAGAAGTTCATAATCATAATTTTTCAGCCATTGTTTACATCCAGATTGATTGCATCTGGCTTTTTCTTTTTTATGGCACGTCTCACATCAATAACATAAATGTTGGATAAAATATGACATGATTATTGTCCTGAAATATGGGATATGTAAGATTTTTTCTTAGTTTGATTTAATTTAGTAGAGAGAAGAGATTTTGTTTTTTTTGAAAGTGTGTGAAAATAAAAACTCCAGAAAACTAGAAAAAAAATCCTCTGTCATTATTGTTCTACTACTGCCACTTGATTAATTTAATGTTTTTGCTTTAACAGTATGGTAATTCATAACTTGTTTAGATGTAAAGCCTAATGTATAAATTGATAATATCATGATGGTATGGTAGCATAAATACATTCACAACACCTCAAGAAAAGTTTAAAGAAAATACACCAGGGAATCATTCCTGTTCTCTAAATTATCTTGGCCTCCAAAGTACGGCAGTCCTGCAGACTGGAGTGTCATCTGTGGCTATGGATGATTGGCAGATTCTCTTTTCCTCACAGTTATCCGATCCCACAGACCAGCTTCAAACCAGCAGCAGCAGCACAGGGGGAATCTACAAAAAACCCAACCACTCTGACATCCAACACGCCTCTCTCTAGCTCTTCATCTTAATCACATCTTGTAGCTGCTGCCAGTGTTTCTGATAGCACACGAGGGATTCTACACACACTCTCAGCTAGTTAACACACACATATAGTCACACAACAAAGAAAAAGCCATTGGCTGATGAGGATGGCTGTGCAAAAAATAGAAAAACATACAGTGTTTCATTGTACACTGATGAGGAAATGTGATCATTAAGTGCAGTTATGCAGACGAAGCTGCTTCATTAGAGTAATAGCAGGTCAGGATCCGCAGGAGCATAATCAGGCATGGAAGGTCATGAGAAATGATGGAGCAGCAATTCTCTCCCTCTCTTCCTCCTCAACTGGAGGATGGAGTGTGCCACCTGGCTCATCTATCACAGCTGGAACTGCTGAGACGGTGAGTGCTGCCAATAAACAACCCTCACAAAAATGAAGCTTGCAGAAAATCCACTTACAGGCACGTGGAGGGCCGCCCTGGATCCCAGCAGACTGAATGTGTAGCTATGAGGACACTGCACTCATCAACATTTGTATGCTTTGTTTTTAGGTCTGTCAACTCAAGCAACTTATGTCCACAGATTTTAAAATGCATCTTACTCCCCTGAACTGCACACATGTATTTTTCTCTGTTGTACGCCGAGCCTTTTTATCCTTCAGTGCTGATATTTTTATGGTAAAACAGCAGTCCTCCTACTAAATGCTCTTTTGGATGAAAGGAGGTAAATTTATTGTTGCACAGTCCCAATGTCATGCTGAAAGGCATTTCATGGTGCAGTGGAGGTTTGTACAGGAGCCCACTGCAGCTGGCACAGATGTTTTGTATGTTTCTTTACAGATATTAAAGTTTTAGAGTTGGAATCTGTTGTCAAGAAAAACTGAGATCATCCCACTTCCCCATGCTGGAGATTTTAGTTCAACAGTAAAAATAAATAAAGTTACCTTTAAAATTAATCACACAAGCGACATCAAGACCTAACAGTAGACTTAAAACTTCAATAAAATCAATCTGGTTGTGTGTGTTGTTTTTGTCACCTGCAAACTTTGCTTTAATTCTACTTCCTTTGTCTATCTAATCATTAGAAATCATAGTCAGGCAGAAAGAGTGTCATGAAACAGGAACAGCTTCCTGGAAAAGGAGGAAGTAAGTTTCCAGCTTGCAGATTTATAAAAACAGTTCATACTATTCCTTAATTCAAAGCATGAAAGTTTTAAAGAATGAAGTCTAAACATTTTGAGTAATTGAATAAGACCCAAAGTAACATACTTATATTAATATTGGTTTACTTGTAAGAATACTTACACTTACACTTGTGGGAATGTTTACAGGTAAAACAAGTAACAGTAACTTTGGTATCGAATAATTAGAATAATGGATTATTCTTGGTTTCTTTTCAGAAGACCGTCTGTAATGACTCAGATTATGATTATAAGAGTAACTAATAAGTTATGGTTATCATAATATTATAAATGAATGCTGAATCAAAGAGAATCTAAAAAGGTTACAAATGTGATTTTGACATTAAACTGGAAATGGTGTAAAATGTGTAACTGCAATTAAAGATCACTGATGTTGTGTTGGGGGTAGATGGTAGGTGAAAGGATAGGGAAAAAAGGAACTGACAGGAAAGCAGAGATGACCAAGGCCTTATTTGGGAACAACTTAAACTTTTCAAAAAAAAGGTTGTGCAGGCAATGGACGTAGGAGGACCGTTGAGCAACCCTGGGTCATTAAAACAAACATCAGAACATAATGTCTCTAAGACAGTGCAGCGGCCACTTGGAATAAACAGCCAGACGCAGGGAGTTCCAAACAGGTGCAGGTTAATCTTGACCTTTGTTGTCATAGACACCGTGAAAACTGTAGCATGAAATAAAAGGATACAGAATTGTTGGACATGCTTATCTCTTGTATAAAATTAACATATTAATATTCAAGCATACAAAATATAAGAATACATTGTGTCCTTAACTAGTCAGCATACACAGTTTCGTTTTTAAACAAGTAAACCAATGACGTTCTACTGCTTCTTAAATAAACATATTTCTTATCACAAATCACAATTGTGCATATTTATACCTCATTCTGCTTTCCAAGGGTGCTATTTTAAAGATTTTCTTCGAGTTCCTTCAGGCTCTAATGCTGTCTCATCGTGCTTAGCAAGAACAGGAAGCGCAGCACACCACAAAACACACGAAGAAGAAATACACCGTTCTTCAAAACAAAAGCATAAATTAACCACTAGGTGTCACTGTTGGACCAATGAACAAATAAGAGAATTTTATCAATTAGCCATTTACAGACAGTGAGGGATATGAAATCATCCATCCAATGAAACAAGCACAGCAGCAGTGCTAGCCAATGCAAACGCACCAAAAGGGTGGATAAACCCTATAAAAGGTGAGTGCAAAACAGGAACCTTTGGCTGGATCCTCCAGGCAGCTTCGAGTCAAGATCGAGATGGACAAAGAACTCTGCAGCTGAAGAAGAGCCGGAGCCACAGAGCCGAAGACTGTCCTGCGCATGGGGACCAACCCATCAGCCCCGCAACATGTGACTTCAAATCGCACTTTCATCAGCTGGGTTCAGACCCCAAAGACAAAAATGAAGACCAAGACAAAGATGAAGATAAAGACAAAGACAAAGAACAAAGGCAAAGAAGAAGAACTGGTGCCTTCTTTCAGCTCGTCTACATCTCAATGGACCAGAAAGATCGTGAGACAAGGTGAAGGGGGCTTCAGAGCCGCAAGACAAGAAGCTGAGGACCGCTACACACATGAAGAAGTCACCCTAAGACCCAAGACCTGCCGCTCTATATCAGTACTCTTCCTGCCAGCTCCCAAGGCCTGTGTGACCTCACCATCCAAGTAGAGGCGAAAACTCACCAGACCTGCAGGGACACCTGCCCTCATCGATCAGCGCTGTGAGCCTCTTCCTGCTGCAACACCTTCTTCATCATCAGGCCAGTTCTGGGGTTCAAAATGCCATATTCTTTCTGTCTCTCTCAAAGGTTCCCTTTTTAGTTCTCAATGTCAGCATTAGGGAAAGATAGACCAGATGATTGATTTTATCTATTTGATTATTTCTGCTACTGAATTAAGCTGTACTGACCCTTGCAAAAATGCCTTGCTAATAAAATATTTAGCATAAAGAAAATCTAAAAGATGTTGTGGACCAGGGGTCCCCAAACTTTTTCCTGTGAGGGCCACATAACTTTTCCCTTCTCTGGTGGGGGGCCGGAGTCAGTTTGTA
>CAEGAE010100777.1:0-14339 GCA_903067095.1 Girardinus metallicus | reverse complement strand
AGATAGATAGATAGATAGATAGATAGATAGATAGATAGATAGATAGATAGATAGATAGATAGATAGATAGATAGATATTTAATCACCCTGGTGACGTGCAAGAATAGCCTCACTCTGCCAGCAGTGATGTGATGAATGCTTCTTGTTTGGTCCTCTGTCAGGGTCAATAGTGACAGCCCAGAGGGAATGTCAATATTTACATAACCAGTGACCTACCATCTAAATCCATCGTCTGACCTATGTTTAACACGGTGGCATGCTACCAGGATCCAGCCACCCTCACATTCTGGATGACTTTACACAACCCTTACACAAAAGGACATTTTTGTAAATGTAGAATATTTACAACATAGAGGTGAAAATGTTCCTGAACTGATGGCGAGGGGCGGGGAGGGGGGAACGGTTGGTAATTGAAGTGATTTGTGTCATTTTCCCTCCAATCAACCTAATATAAAGATTTGATTCAGTTATGTGAAAAAAAAATTAAATGATGACGTACAATGCTAGTTAGGAACCGGTCCATTTCAAATTAAATTGTAGCGACAATTTAATTTGAAATCAATCAATTCAATTTATTATGTTCCTAATTATTAATTAACTATAGAAGTGGGAGGAAGCATGTGCATGCAGGCCATTTATTCAAGATGATTTCTATAACACCATATCTAAATAACTTGAGCATTTTATCTACTGAAGGCATTGTTCATGCACGTTAAGCCCAGATTTTGTCTTTCAGATGCATGAACATGTTGCAGATTGTGTTATTGTGCATCACTGGCCTACTGGTTCAACTGGAAGGTTTTTTTTAATGTAATTAGTTCCACTTATGTGCCTCCTGATGTTACAAGTCCAAAATTTTAAAAACCAACACAAAGAACAAGAGCGAACAAGACGGTGTGTATTATGGTAACGAATACCACGTTCAATAGTAGTAATCTTCTGGGACGAGATCAGGAGGTCTGTGAATCCAACGCGCTGAGACATCTATGCAATTTTTGTTTGTTGAATTGCATAGATGTCTGTGATCTGTGAAATTGGATCACAGTTAAAAACTGTCATTTCACTTTTCATCACGTCTTCACATTTCAAACATGCACAGCACACATATGAACCCCAGCCCAAACGAGCCCCCACTGATGGCCATTTTTGTCCCCAAACACATAGATGGGCACAAAAATATCTATGAAATTTCAAAAAAGAATATTTATAAATCTTATTAAGATTGTTAAAATATGATCTTTAAACGTGAAACAAAAAATGTGTAACATTTTGTAATGTTTGTGTCTGCAGGCACGCAGAAAAGTGAGTTTTCATTCGCATCGTTAAAAAGCAGCAATAGGAATGATGAATGCTGTAGTCTGGCGACACTGGAATCATTTTTCTTTTTTTCTTATGGGTTAAACTGATGAGCACCAGTTTGCATTGAGGACTTTTACATGTCTATGTCCAGAGAAGGTAGCTGAGATCACGTGATCAGGACCTGCTGGCTGTGCATCACACCAGCCTGAAAACTGAAGGAACCGAGGTTTTGTTACGGAGAATCCGAGTCTAAAACTTTACCACTGAGTCCACAATCTTTGAACCCTGTTATTTGTTTTTATAAAAACTAGCTTTTACGTAATTTCCACAAGGTTTCTTGGTTTATGTTAAAACAATTTCAGATCACTTTATCATGAAAGTGGCTGTAAAAATGTTCCATATTAAAGCTCAGAACCATCATCTTTAAGTAATGAATGATTATTGGGAATTGCTTTGTCAAATTATTTCTGTATTTAGCCCTTTAGTTGGCTGAATATTATTATCGTAGTTGGCCTATGGTTGTCATAGAAACCACCATATAAATGATAATGCAATACTGCTAAAACTAAAATATTCTAACTATTAGGGTTTTTAAAACATACCAAAAAAATTGGATTAGAAATGTGTGATATACAAAATTAGGGAGAATTTGGCAGATATAAGACACATTTAAAAATTTCACAGTTGAATTTTCAAGGGTCTCCCTCAATGAGAAGTTAAAGATTTCTAAAACCAGTAAAGATGTTTTTTTGTTTGTTTCTTTTTTAAAGAAACTTATAATACTAAAGGGGAGTTTAAAAAAAAAAGTTAATTCTGTGCTCAGAATAAACAAAAATGATACTTTCTAGTACCTCATCAAATAACTTGTTAATCTATCATTAACTCTCTGGAGAGCTGCATGTTTTTGGGGCTAAAAATTAAAAAATAAAAAAAAAGTACCATGAGAATCGTAACCAAAAACTAATGTACTTGCGGTTTTGTTGAACATGCTCTGTAAACGCATTCAGAATGAAATATTTTCTCAATAACTCGGACATTGTATTGTGTTTGTGTGTAACCCAGTGACACATTTTAGCAGCATTTGGTGCCTGGCAGGTGGTCATTTCTGACTCCGCACAACAGTTGGTGATTTAGAAGGGACCTCAATCTGCACACTGTTAACAGACTCTACTGTATTCATTACATGGAGCTGCTTCCTGGGTATTAATCACAAAATACAAGGATATGCACATTAATTACCTCTTTCATACAGTTTAGAACTAGATGCATGCTGAAATCATTCATAAGAGTTAAGAAAAAACATCAGCTACTATCTCTAATGTGAGTTTTTCTTTGGTTCTGTGTGGATTACCTAAATGATTCTACGTTCTTTTTTTTTTTTTTTTTTTAAAAAAGGGTTTTCATAATGTATTACACAATGTATTTTTCAAGTAAGTTGTTTCTTCATATAATTTCCATTTTAGAATGTTGGGATTTATGCCCCAGGCTTGGACTTGGGTAATCGGTTTCCAGAAGGGTTCAAATCTGCACAGATTTTGCTACAGGTCCAAAATCAATGTTATAATATTCAAGCTGCTTTGTTACCACAGTATTTCTTAAAGCTGGAAATTTACAGATTGCCAAATCATGTCTGGAATATTGGAAAAAGTGTCTCATAAAAGACATTTTGCCCCACCTTTAAATTCTCCTAGCAGAAAAATGAAAAAAAAAAAAAATAAATAAATCAATTTCTTAGATGAGAAGCAACCCCACAAATGGATGAATCAGGCTGCGTCTTGGGTGCAATCTTTAAAGTCAGATAGCAGATCACATGAGAACTGATGGCGAGTCAGTGTGAGAGGAAATTACCTCTTAAATAGAGGACAAAGCCTGTGAATTGAAGTCAGAGACGACCTGTCAGAGCGATCCGAGGTAATACATTATCAGCCGGTGACACGATAAACACTGGAGATTACACACACAGCCTAGAACTCATTATCTAATAAGGATATTGAGCAAAAGTTTTGCGTTCTCAAATCCATTTGCTGCTAAAGTTGAACAAGCATTGATGGCTGAATAGTCAGCGCACTTTCCTACAGCTTACCTGGCCTGAATTTATCACAATTGATTAATTTATCAGTGCTGAAAAAAAAAAACTCCAAGAAATATTTGGACTAGACAATTGGAAAACTTTAGGATCGACACCAGATGTTTTTTTTTTTTTTGTTTCTTTAACAGCTTCTCACTGCTGTGGAGAAAAACATCTGGACCAATATCGTTAACCTCTCAGAACTGCAATGCAACAGATGCAGCAAAGGCTGGTCAAAGAAAGCCAATAACTGGTTTTGTTAATTTCACCTCTACTGTTTCTTTTACAATGGGATTAGTTTGATCACTAAGTTTTGATTAATTTTAGGGCAAATTAAGAAGGGCTTCAATGTAAAGAAAAAAAAAAACTGTAAAACCTTTACTTCTCATACATAAAAACAATATTTATACACTAAAAATCTTGCTGATCAATTATCAATTAAACATATCTGCATTTCAGCCAGGGTCCTTGTCCCTCTAGTCTCTTTGGGTCAGGTGTGGTGGAGGATGTCGTCCTGACTAAATCTGCACCTGAGAGTCTGTTGACCCAATACGAGCGGGCCGAGGTCAGGACTGAACATCGACGAGCTTCCTCTTGCGGTAGTTCAGAACCAGGCTGGAGGCAGTGAGCTGTGCGGCCTGGCCCTTCTCCCAGCCCTGGAAGCCGTTCAGGCCGTTCTGACCGGACCTGAACAGAACCTTCTCCAAGCAGTCCATTCGCCCCACCAGCACAGATGTGTCTTCATTGTAGGCATTCTGGGAGGAGTCCATTGTTCGCCTAAAGCGGCCGATAAACGTCTGGAGGGGCGACAAAGTGAGAAGGTCAAGATCGCAGTTTGCAGTTAATGAATTTTAATATGAGTGATGCTTTCTACTTTTTTTAAGTCGGCCCCATCTGGAATTTTGTCTTCTGAAGGTAAAATTGTTTAAAACTGTTAGAAGCAAAGTGGAAGAGGTGGTGCCTCTCAAAATAAATTTATTGGCTTGCTGCACCCTCTAGTGGTGATAGAGGTCAATAACCCTGCCTTGCCTTCTGACGTTTAGTAAAAAAGAAATGGAGCAGAAAAAACATCCGGGATGCTAAACTTCTATCGGCTGGACCATTTAAATTACATCTTTCTTTGAAACACAGGCCAGAGGAAACTTCCCGGTTATTTACTATTACAACTTTTAAATTTTGATCTACATTTCAAATTTACTGGTTAAATTAAAGACAACTAGCTCATGCACTGAAAAGGTAGGAAAATACCAGTTATTGGTGGCAGTTAATAAAATAAAACACACTGCTGTGTATGCTTGGTAAATTGTAAATTAATGAAGAAACTAATTGGTTTCTGTCCTCATCAGAAGTGAGCAGGTTTGTCCCCTCACCTAAAGGTCAGACACACAATTACTAATCTGCAAAGACGTCCCACCTCATCTAAGATGAACATAAATCACAGCAAATGACATCTAATCAGTGTACATTTGTCTGACTGACAGCGTTTACTGTTGTCCACTGGGGGTTATTTTCAGAAACGGACTCTTGCTGGTAGCTACTGTACCTCCACCCAGTCTCTCGTACCTGTAACAACGTCTTTGCGATGTCTGGGTTTTCTGGGCTGTCAAAATGCAGCATCTGGGAGCCCAAGCCGTAGTAGTAGGGCCCCATCTTATGCAAGTCCACCACGTTGGGGTCCGCTGTGAACACGGTCCTCCAGCCCTCTTTGTAGATTTTAGGAAGCTCCACAGACAACACTTTCCTCTTCTTCTCATATAGGCCCTTACAGAGCCATAGAGGAAGATCCATCTTTGTGCCCTGAAAGGAAAGAAAGAGGCTTAGTGTAGTAAACAGGCTGTTAGGCACCAATAGTCTGCTCTCCAAACTGTTGGTGCCGATGTGTTCATGAAGACAAATGAGCCAAATGCAAATACCTAAAAACATATTTTTAACTTGATATTCAGTCATTCATTTTTAATATGTCCTTAATTCTGTGCTTTGTTACATGCAGATTTAAGACTTTCTGTGGGCTTAAATGCAAGAGACAGGGTTTGAACTGGTCAGATTTTGAGTCCATCACAAAGATACATAAAACTAATAACTAAGGGCAGCTCAGTCACTAATTTTCCTAATATTCATGTTTTTGGATTGTGGGAGAATCCAGAGGACAGACCCACATGTGTACAAAAAAAAACAAAACAAAAAAAAAAAAGCATGAAATGCCAGACAGAAAACACCTGACCATTATTTGAACCTGCAACCTTCTAACTACAAGGCAACAGTGTCATATGTTGGATCCACTTTGTTAGTTTAATGCAGTGGTTCCCAAAGTGGGGGGCGCACTTTGGGAACCACTACAAACCCGGAGGGGGTTCCGGGTTTGTAGTGTGTTTTGTTGCAACCTGAAGTGTAAAATAAACTTCAGTGGAGTTTGAAAACAAAATATGTATATAGGTTTATGTCTGGTTGAACGATGTGTGTGCCCAGTTGATTTTTTGGAGGGCGGGATTTTATTGTAATCCATTGGGAGGGTATCCAATCGAACAACGGAAAAAGTAATTGTGTAATTTGAATAATTCGGATTATTCTTTAACAAGTGCCTAACTTCCCAAATAAGTTGCGCTTTGATTAAAAGTTAGCCAAAAAAGATTACATTTGCGCCGACTTTACGAGGGAGTAGCATTTATTCTTGAACACCGAAAATGTAATTTTTAGAACAGCAATGATTAGTTAACACGACTAAAAATATTAAAAACTAAGAACACTGAATTGAGATCGGCGAGACGTTCGGTTGAATTCCATATTATATATGGCTCAGTAACTTTTAAGTACATAATAAAGTAAAGATAGTGATCTAGAGATAAATGCTGTGCCATAGGTTATAGTAATTTATTTCAGCAAACTCAACCAACCTCTGGTATGTCCTGCGAATCACTAGACTTCTCCAGAAATCCAAGTCGGGGGAAAACGCACTCCGTCCGGACAGGCAGCCTCTCTTGGGAGAGCAAAATGTCGTCGAGAGACAAAAAATTCTCCTCCATCCCCACACCGGGAGGTACGGGAAAATAAGATGGTGTGTCCATGTGAGTAAATGTAAGCTGTAACCCTTTCCTACTAAAGTTAAACAAGTAACGGAATAAAAGCAATTAAATTCTCCCGTCTTACAGCGCTTCCTCCACACTTCCTGGTTTTTGGCGCCGGAACAAAAGAACCAATCACAACGCTGCAAACAAGAGCAACAAACAGACGGTGCGTTCTAGTTACCTCGGAAGTTTGAAATCTATTTCTGAAACTACATCACACCCATCTTCATCTTGGAAGTTGGAAATCCATTAGAAGGTACTAATAGTTATACTAAGCTATTGAATATTGGCAGAGCAAGAGTACTATATTGAAAGTGTTATTCTGTGCAATTTACATATTGTAAAGGAGAATGTTCACAAATATCTTACGCAGTACCTTTGGCGAGTTGGATTCATAGTTGGCTGTTAAAATTTTCAATTTCCATTTCACAAAATTAACTTCAAGTTTGGAAAGCTACCACCTATGTAACACTGGTTCAAATCCAAATATGACTGCTTCTAAATGTCAACAAAATAACGGGTTGTCATTATTTTGAATAAAAGACTGGGATACACATTTTAAGTATAATGTGTGGACATTTTTATTTTAGAGTTCAAATTTATGAAATAAAGATAAATTCACTGATAATGGCATGTGTAACACATTGTATTGCAAATATAACTGATTTTCCAGCTTGCAACTAGAACGCTGTTAAATTGGGGCAATGTAATTCCCACATCAGACTAACAACTATACCAAAATAAATTTAACAAAACATGTGAGAAATTTGATGAGATATCCATTAAATTTGTACATTTAAGGTGTACAGAACATGCGGTTGGACTTGGACTTTGATGTTGAGGTTACTCTGGAATTTCTCACTTTCCAAGTCAGAAATTTGATGCTGTCTTGGATTTTTCCAACTTTGAATCAAGGAAATACAAATAGATCAAATAAGTTGGATGTAAAGTCATTCATATCTACTGAACTGAGTTCTGTAATTTATACAGTATAATGTCAAATTGACTTCTGTGATATGTTATTAGCATTTTCTATATTTGAATATGCTTGAATATTTGTATTCATGTTATTGAATACAAATAATATATTATACAATTTTCATCAGTTATTAAATCAACAAAATCAAAATACCAAAATAAAATCATGTGTAATAATATTTTTGACCATTGGAGGCCAGAATATCACCGTGAATAAAAATATGGTCACCTTGTAACCAGTTGGAACTGTTAAGCTGTAACCAATATGTGAACTGTAATTATATTAGAAGCAAAAAAAAAAGAAGGCACAACAACCAGTTGCTAGAAGTAAATTCAACCTTGAATTTCCATCCAATTAAAATGCAGCACTTGTCTCAGTGCCCTCACCTTCTCTGTGTCGTTTCTGATAACTTTCATCAGCTGATAAATGAGGAATGACAGGAAGTCCAGACTGTAATATTGTATTTTCTCCTTTGTCAGGGTAAAATCAGTTCACAAATCTTGACGGAGCAAAAACAGTTCAGTCATTTTTCTTATTTTGACATTGTTGATTCTCAGACACATCCTTCAGACTCCACATTAAGGTCATCAGACACATGGGCCAACTTCCACCTCAACAAAGTGTTTCTTCATGACTCAAGAAATTAAACAGCTCATAAATTATAAGGATTCAAATGACATGAGGCTAGAATTAATAACTGGGTTGCTGGCTCAAAGCTGTCTGTCTCAGTCGTGTCCTTGGGCAATACACTTCACCCGCCTTGCCTGTTGGTAGTGGTCAGAGGGCCTACTAGAGACAGTGAATGACAGCCTCGCTTCTGTCAGTCTGCCCCAGGGCAGCTGTAGCTTACAACTGTCAGTGTGTGAATGATGTGCATGAATGGGTGAATGACTGAATGTAGTGTGGAGTCCTCTGGACTACATAAAGCACTATGCTGTAGCATCACCATTTACCATAAAGGCAAAGCTTTTTGGCTATTGCAAAAAAGCTTTCCGCTCGTCTCTACCAAGGTCCTTGTAAGCAAGGAATGAGCTGTAACAGCATCATGACTACAACTGCTTTAATATTAAATGAGGAATAATACGGAACGAAAGCTCCACTGGGACTGAGCACTTTGTGCCAGCAGTGAGTTGATAACGCTTTCAAACTCCATTAAAGCTGCATCAGATGCTGTCACACACCGCCTGTGAGAAGTGGCTGTTTAACAGGACATGAAACTGAATTCATACTGTAGTTCTTCTTTTTTGATGTGACACTCTGCCAACATCAACCAGCAGTAGGGAGCCTTGTGATGGACAGCAAGGAAGTGGTCTCGCTGTGTAAGATCCACATGCAACTTGAGTAGAGTCGCACGTGGATGCGCATGTGAAGTTTTCTCAACAGACATTAATTTGAAGCATCACGATAGATTTGAAGCACTTGCAACAGCCTATTTTTTGTGGCATGTTTTTCTTCTATTAAATCAGATTAAGGACAGATTTTTATTGTGTTAAACAATGAGCCTGATATTTCAGACAAACTCCACATATCCGTATCTTTTCTAAATACCTTTCTGTTGGACTAAAATGTGATGTTATTTTTCCCTTGCTGATTTTTTAGCTCAGTAACACATCTGAGCACTTTGGAGGCTTTCTGAAGGAGCGCAACTTTGCTCTAAGCAAAAAAAATAAAACTATTAATACACTTTTTTGGAGAAGTGGGCTTTCTAGGAAATGTAGTTGAAGATTGAAATAAGATAAAAATGTGTTACCTCACATTCAGATCTTAGAAATAACTCCTCATCTTCGACGCTTCCACTCTGCGAGTTTCCTTCAGTGACTTAAAATGACTTTATTTCCCTCTAAAATTCACATTCATCTTCCTGTAAAAGACGCATTTGAAATAGCAGGAAAAAAAACCTGAAAATACTTTTTTCATCTAGCACAATTTATTCCACCATTTGTTTACAGTAGCTTTGTAAATGCAGTTTGTACGTTGATTCGTAGTAGTCTTCACACATCAGCTCTTGGCATTCTGAAGAGTGAGTAACACCTCACATGATTGGAATATTAAACAAATGTTGTTAAATATGAACAAATGAATAAATAAGCCCCGTTCAGTGGCTCCACAGTGGAACAACATAGTCCTTTTGAGGGTCCGAGTGCCTCACATCTCCAGTCGCAGACAGATACATCTGTTTCCAGCAGAAACACAATGTGGGGGAGCTGACTGTAGCAGAAACCAAGAGGCAAACACACATGCACAAACAGTCATGGAGGGATTACGAGTCAACAGAGCAACCAGAGAACAGAAGAAGGAAAAGAGGACTGAGAAAGTCACACGAGTCATTTTGAAGAATCCAAATGCAGTTGCCTTATGCATCCTAATTTTTGTTTATTTATTTTAAAATTTTTGTAAAGTTTTTTGCAGAATCTTTTTGCAGCCATTTTTGCTTTGAGTGACGCTCTAGTTTTCTTAAGCGCCTTTATTGTTTATTTTTACTCCCCCTTGTTAGAGTAGGGAACAGGTCATTTTCAATTTTATATGTGTGCAGATTTAGAATTCTTGTACCATTTGAGATATAAAAAGATGCAATTGCCCTGGAACTTTTTGTACCAATCAGGGATATATAAATACATATCTGCTTTCAGGTCACTCGGGTAAAACTCGTACTTTCCTTCTTATTTTAAAATAAAAGTTCTCAAATATAGAAACAACAGAGGGTCAAGTTTAAAGCAGACAATGTCACATGCTGACAGCGGTTGGATGTAGTGACCACAGTCAGATTTGACCTTTTCGTGATATGTCTTTTCCAAATACGTTGAAGACATTCTTGATATCAGTGATATCTAGTTTCATGATGAAAGATCCTGTCTCAATCCCTGTTTGTAAAATTATCTCTTGTTACAATGATACGACTTTGGTAATGTTAGAATTTCAGAAAAGCCTTTTTAAAAGATAAGTCATAATTAAATCACAACCAGTCCCAAACATAGAAATAGTCTTCAATTTAACAAGAAATACTGTGATATCATAATAATAATAATTATAGTTGGATGCTATTTCATTGCATCCAACTATGCTACCGCAGTGTTGTACATTTTTATTTGACTGTTGTGGGCTTTATCCTACTTTTGCTGTTTTTATCAGTTTTAATTTTAAATTTCTAGTTAGGTAGATGACCTGAGGTGTAAACAAAATTTTATGACTTCCCAGAAATTTTATGAAATTCTTAAAGGACATGTTAACAAATGCATTGGTGTTCATTTTTATGGGTGTATACTAAAATATTTACTTGAAATGAAAAGTAAAAAAAAGTCATAAATAAAAAATGTAAAGCTCATTTATTGCATCTGTGTTAAACAGATTAAGTGTTGACAGACTTTTCAGACTGGACTGTTTGTTGGTTCTTTTGATGGTTATGACCTTTCCTAAGGAAGAACATTACATAATACCAATAAAAAAAAAGGCTGCAGTTTTCTGTTGCTTGGGCAGGTTTTACAACACTTACAGTGCTGTGCTTGGACAGAGCACTCTGTGACCAGCAAGCTTCTTTTACAATTACTGTCTATGCTTTACTCTCCATGTGGTGGTATCAGTGACTGGCTGCTGGACAAATAATAAATCAATTTCTCTTTTTGAATTGTAAGTGGGCCTCCAACTGAAACAAAACAAAACAAAAACTGTCTGTTTATCTGTGACTATTTGGGTTCTAATGGTTCTGTACCTGGCTGGTTCCACTCAGTAATCCTTCCATGCAAACAGTCATATGAATGGACACAGTCTCGCACTCGCTCTCACTCCAGACTCTCTCTTTAAGAAATGACTAATTTTTACATGAAAAATCTGGCAGATCTGATAGAGAAAACTGAGAGAGGTTACAAGTGAAATTTACAATATGTCATGTTGCTTTTCTGCAGCTGTAAACATTAGCAAAGTAAAGGGAGGACTGCCAGTTGCACACACAGGGAACATCTAGACTGTAAACATTTCAATAAAGAGACACACACAGCACTGTCCCAGTCAGCCCTCTACAACGACCTTTCACACACACACACGGCTTCAGTAACCTGTCACAATTCAAGCACACCCACACACACGCACACGCCTTCAGGTGAAGCCTGACACTGAAGCATCCCAACCACACACACACACCCACCCACACGCTTTAAGGGCGTAAACTACATTGCTTACGACTCCCTCCTTCCTCCCAGTCTGGACTGAGCATGTGCAGACCGTTCCCCTCTTCTCCACCCCACCACACCCATCTTCAGACCACGCAAACACACCGGACAAGCTGACGTGCCAGTTCCTCTCTCTTCCTGCTCAGATGTGCACTGACCTGATCTGAAAAGCATTTTATGTACTTTCTGATGTTATTAATCTGGTGCGGAAGGTACACAGAACTGAGGCAGGGGCTATGAAAGAGGAGCGCACTGTGAGGCAGTCTTTTATGAGAGATCACCACCAAGCTGGAGTCCTGTTTGTGTGAGATGAGAGGCCCACTGAATAATGTACAAGTCTGTTTGCAGTTTTCTGCCTCTCCCTCTCCTTCATCCTCATGTGGTTCCTTTTCCTCTTCTACCCACCCTGCCCTGCTTCCTCCCCCCACCCCCACCCAGTTAAGGCCATGGGAGTACTGGACGCAAGTTACAGACAGGCCTGCATCCAGAGACGAGATGGGAGGCCCGTTAAGACCATGCTTTGATTTGGAGGGGTGTCTGAAGGGAGGAGGGAGAAGGTCCACGTTGTATGCAGTATCATCAGCAGGTTTCGAAATAAAAAGCTTAACAGAGGCCCTTTAATGTGTGATGGCTGGAAAGTCACATTTTCTTTTTGGTTCAGTTTACAAGGAACAGTTGTCTGATAGGACTATGGATTCCGTCACGGCGAGTATGCGATGATCACTTTGATTGTTTCATCAGATTTGGTAGCGTCAGTGTCCAGATGTCCATGGCAGGAACCTAATATGTCCTGAAGACAAAGAGGAGACAGACAGGAAAGACTGATATTCTCAGAAATTAGAAACTAATGTCAGAAGTCAAAAGCTGTCAACCATTAGATTTTCAAATCGTTTTAGATGATAAAGAAATTAGAGTTTACCAGACCTTTCCTAACAGATACTGATTTCCAATTTTCTTCTACGGTGGAATGTTGGCCCACTCTTCTTGGTAAACTTATTTTAAGCAAGGATTTCATAGACTGAAAGGCCTGTGCAAAGTGACCGTCCTAATCTGATTGAA
Organism: Girardinus metallicus; assembly: GCA_903067095.1. NCBI lineage: Eukaryota > Metazoa > Chordata > Actinopteri > Cyprinodontiformes > Poeciliidae > Girardinus > Girardinus metallicus. The sequence goes on along the minus strand of CAEGAE010100777.1, from coordinate 1,709 downwards.
GTCTGGACTTTGAATAGGCCTATTGTAAGAACAAAACTGTTCTTACGTTTAAGATCACAAGCTACTGGCCGGACGTTTTGCTTTTTCAGGCAGAAAGCAGAATTCAAGGTTATATCATTACAGAAAATCATAAAACACTGTACATATCAAAAATAGCTTAAAAACTTTTACATTGCAAATTGATACCTTGAAATTGGCCTCTGTCTCTTTAAGAAGCTTCTGTTCTTTCCAAATTGCTGCCATGGAACATTCAATTAGTCCTCAAACATGCATGAGAGAATTAAGGCAATACTCCACGTATATTTTGTTTGAAGGAATAACATTATAACATGATGCAAAGCTCAAAAAAAGTCAGTCTTCCATAATACCCCCATTAAGATAAAATTGCATAAAGTGTTGTTTAATTACCCCAGCAACTTTATTTTGCTTGTTTGTGAATTCTTTATGTAAGTTTCATCTTGCCTCAGATTTTTCAGTATATGACAAATCAATGAGCAAAGCCGATCAATTGAACTTTAGTAGATTTTGATATCATGCCAACTAATTAATGCATCACAGCATACCCAAGGACAACAGATAAACCCTGTTTTAAGCAGCCATTGCCTTCCTATGCAACTCTGCTCGATTCTCATTTCCCTTCAGTTCTCCATCTGGGATTTCTCCCATTGAATTAGATTTCTATGGTTGAATTTCAACCATGCAGAACATGGTTCTGCAAGGTTGAAGAAGAGTGGAAGAGGAGTTGTGAACGATGAGTTTGCTATACTGTTTTAGAGTGGTAGAGGAAGTGAACAAAGGAATTCAGTCCATGCTGCCAAATATTGAATTAACATTAACATCCATCTCATTCGACTTCTCTCTTCGCAGTGGAGGATGGTTGTTTACAGTGCAGGCAATTTCCAGTGAGCTTCAAACCATTGAACTGGTGCATTACATACATCAGGGGCAAACGTTAGCAATTGGGTAAAATTATACATTTCAACAAAGTCCACAAAGAGAGAGAGCAATTGTTTCTCAATAGCAGACGTTCTTTTCAAGCGAAGCGTAGAACATGGGGTTGGTTTTTACCAGACTGTGTTTCAAGGGGAAATCCACAGTTTTTCAATATCATTTTTAAAGCTATTAAACATGTCCTTCATACTATTCCTGCAATTTCAATCACTGTAATGAGATGCATGGGAATTTAAAATTAGAGTTGTAGTGCCCTCCCATACATGCTGCTACAAGCTGCCAGTAGATTTTCTCTTAATTTACAAAACAGTCAGCCATGTCCTGTCTATCAGTGGAGAGACTCAGGAGAAACTGTCAGAAGTGAAACATTGGCAGTAAACTCTATGGATTACCTAGCCTGCTGTTTTTTGATTGTTTTGGATTGACTCGCTTACATATTTCTGGATATATACCGTGTTCCAAATTATTGTCATAAAAATAAAATATTTCGTGCTATTACATTTATTGATGGTATTGTGTGTCAGGGCTCTTTGAATCGCTATAATTAATTTCAAAGAGCTGTGTTGATCAGTTTGTCTGGTGAGCTCAATTAAAGGAAATCTACTTAAGAAGGATGTGCCACACTGTTAAGCAGGCCTCAGGTTTCAAGCAGTATTGGAAAGAGAAAGGATCTCTCTGCTGATGAAAGTCATCAGATAGTGTAGTGCCATATGACAAGGAATGATAACATTAGATATTTAACAAAAACTGAAGCGTTA
>CAEGAE010100774.1:0-26662 GCA_903067095.1 Girardinus metallicus | reverse complement strand
TATATATATATATATATATATATATATATATATATATGTAAAAGCAAAATGCAGGAATGAGGCGGTTACCTCTGTTGTGCAAAAGCCAGCAGAATCTCCACGTTTTCTTCGCCGCGTATGTGCTGTACAATAAGCGGCTGAAATACTTAGGAGTTATGCTGAACGCATGGACCCACTCAAGGTCTGCAAGATGCCTGTTCCGCTCAGTCAGCCGTAAAATATATAGAAGCTGTAATGCAATGAAATATTGCAACAACGAAACACAATTAAAAGGGATTCAGAAATGTGTATTTTTAAAAAAAAGAAATGGTTAACGCCTCTAACATTTATGTCAGATAATGCAAATAGAAGTTTTGCTTCAAAATAAAATACAACAAATAAAACAAAATTAAATTATTTAAAATAATTATAATAATTAAAAAATGTAATGATCATTTTAAAAACTTGTTTTTTGTTTTTCCACAATTCCCTGACGTTTTAAATCTACCACCCTGCCGATCATCTTAAACAATTTAGACACTTCTTGTTAATTACATGGTGATTAAATGTTGTAATTACGTTACCAATAATGTGCCCTTAATTAGCGCAGAGATAAGATAATGGCCTGCTATGACAAGAACATTAATTTAGAAGTAGCTAATTTTTATTATTATTATTTTAAACCAACTTGGGTTTTCGTGCACTAGCTCAGAATGCAGTGGAAAAGGGAAATATGCGACTCTAAGGCAGCAAAACAGGGTCAAAACTAATTTTGATAAGTTTAGTTTAATTACTTTAATACTAATCGAATTGATTAAGAAAAGCAAATAAATTAAATACTAAAATTTTGAATAAATTAGTTTGAACAACTTGAAAAAGTTGTTTTTTTAGCGGTAAAATGAATAAAAAATAATTAAAGCAATAGCATGAATTTAACTTTACATTTTCAAGCTAAGAGATAAAAATGTGGAGGTATATTTGGTGTTATTAGTATTCATTTATATTATTTTCTAGCACATCCTAAGCTTCGTTGGCAAAATTTAAAGATAAAATATTTTCACAAACACAAAGAGGGAATAATAAAAAAAACTTCACTGTGGCTCATTAGAAGACGTGCTGGTAACGAGGTGTTGGTGATGAAGTGGAGTCATTGGAAATAAATGCCTTGTTGTAGACTGCCCATGCGCAGAGTCCCCAGCGGCGGCGGCGGTGTGGCTAATGAAGAATAATAAATCATGAAAGGGTTTTTCAGGTGCAGCTGCGAGTGGAGTGTGTGTGTGTAAGTCTCTATGTGTGTGTGTGAGAGAGAGAGACGCAACGAGAGGAGGAGAGGGAGGGTGTTTGTGCGCGAGAGAGAAAGAGAGAGAGAGAGAGGCGGAGAGAGACTCAGTCTGCCCTTCGCCTCAGAGCGCAGCCAGTTTGGGTCCCCGCAGCATTCAACCGAGTCGAAGAGGTACAGTCACCCAGACTACTTTTTTCCCCACTTACGTCCATTTTCAAGACGGAAGCTTTTTTTTTTTTTTTTTTTTTTGACTAAATACAAAAAAAGAGCAACGAAAACAGCAACTATAGCTCGAAGTTATTTTGGAAATCCTGAAAGACGAAGAGAAACTTTGTGATTCTTTTTTTTTTTCTGGCATCTGTGAAGAGTTTCTGCCAAAAGAAAAAAAAAATAAAATAAAAATCCAAGGCAAAAAAAAAAATATATTTGGTGGAGCTTGATGGAGAAACGCTGAGATTGTTTTTGAACATCGCGCCACAAGTCTGTAAAGGAAGGGGGTCAGCCGCATGGGTCTTTGGCGTCTGTGATTCCTCACCTCAAACCAGACCAGACCACCTCCACACCTGCTCCAGTAATAATAAATAAATGTGACTCGGTGTCGGACCGCCGTCTTTTTCCTGCCTGAGCGTTTTACTCGACAGCGATCCGAGATTCCTGCGAAGCTATTGGACTTGAACTCCTAGCCGAGGAGGCGGAGTCTTAACTTATTAAAAGGAACTTTCGGAGGTTCGGGCGCCAGCAAATATGATGATGATGTCTCTGAACAGCAAGCAGGCTTTCACCATGGCCCACACCAGCCTGCCGGAGCCCAAGTACTCCTCGCTGCACTCATCCTCGTCCTCCACTCTGACTTCCAACGCACCGTCGTCCTCCTGCTCATCCTCCCGCCACAGCAGCAGCAGCACCATCATCAGCAGCAGCGGCAGCGGCAGCAGCTCGGAGGTGATGCGCAGAGCCTGTCTCCCAACCCCACCGGTACGTATTCTGCATAATCACTGCTTAAAGGCACATTTTGACAGCCCACTTTTTTTTTTTTTTTTTGCTTGATGTTTTTTTCATGTCTGCACAGCAAATCACCCAACACCTCCATATTTTTTTTCTCACTCTGCTCAACTTATGTATTCAGCCGGCTTTGCCTTTCGTATTAATTTTTATGACCTGGGATGTTGCATGTGTCTTGTTTTGTGTGCTCCCCCTTTTTTTTATGATTTCTTTTTTTTTTTCTCATTCTGGAAATGTTTTAAACCGATGAGTGGAGGGAGAATTCCCTGCTGACAGTTATGTGTGCATTCTATTTGCAATTGCAGAGCAATATATTCGGAGGCTTGGATGAGAGTTTGTTGGCCCGGGCTGAAGCTCTAGCGGCGGTGGATATAGTCTCGCAGACCAAGAGCCACCACCACCCTCCACATCACAGTCCCTTCAAGCCGGACGCGACCTACCACACAATGAACACTCTCCCCTGCACTTCCTCTTCCTCCTCTTCCTCGTCGGTGCCTATTTCTCATCCGTCCGCCTTGGCTAGCCACCACCATCACCACCACCACCACCACCACCACCAGCCTCACCAGGCGCTGGAGGGGGACCTGCTGGACCACATCACCCCGGGACTCGCGCTGGGAGCCATGGCAGGGCCGGACGGCTCGGTGGTTTCCACGCCTGCGCACCCTGCCCACATGGCTGGCATGAACCACATGCACCAGGCGGCCATCAACATGGCTCATGCCCACGGGCTACCGCCGCACATGGGCATGAACGACGTGGACGCCGATCCTAGGGACTTGGAAGCGTTCGCGGAGAGGTTCAAGCAAAGGAGGATCAAACTCGGGGTCACCCAGGCGGATGTGGGGTCAGCTTTAGCCAGCCTTAAGATTCCCGGAGTGGGCTCCCTCAGCCAGAGCACCATCTGCCGCTTCGAGTCCCTCACGCTCTCCCACAACAACATGATCGCTTTGAAGCCCATCTTGCAAGCGTGGCTGGAGGAAGCCGAGAAATCGCACAGGGAGAAACTTAACAAGCCCGAGTTGTTCAACGGCGCGGAGAAGAAGAGGAAGCGCACGTCGATAGCCGCGCCGGAGAAGCGCTCGCTGGAGGCCTACTTCGCCATCCAGCCGCGTCCCTCATCGGAGAAAATCGCGGCGATCGCTGAAAAGCTGGACCTGAAAAAGAACGTGGTGCGGGTCTGGTTCTGCAACCAGCGGCAGAAACAGAAACGAATGAAGTACTCCGCATGCGTCTAAAAGAGAGAGAGAAAGAGAGCTAGAGAGAGGGGAAAACACCACAAAAGACTTGGAACTGAATAAAGATGATTTGTATCATATTTCCTAACTCACACCCTCTTTTTCAATCATAAGACTTTGAACTTCGAAAAAAATTATCCTGAAAACGAACAATGAGTGAAAAAAAGAGAAAAACTCACCACGACTCTGTCAGAGGAAGATGTGGAGTCAATAAGGCATCGTTTGACGGAGCAAGTAAGAACCACTGTTTCCACTTACTATGCCTCACCTTTTTAATGCCAGCGCAGTCAGAGATGCTTCGATTTTTATTTATAATTCCTTTTAAACGCTGATTATTATTTCCCGACAAAAGCAGCATTTTTTGTGATTTGTTTCTAGTCAAAACGAGGTTGTTTTAATTCAAAGCACTTGGTTGGTGTTCCTATTTTAGGCTTCTGAGCTACATTTTCTTCCCTTCGAGTTCATGACAATGCAGTCTGACATTTATTCAGGTCCGTGGGGGGATTAAGCGGACAGTTGGTCCTGAAAGCTAATATTAGATTACTGCCAAATAACCTTCTGTAAATTAACATCTCACTTGTCAAACACTTCATTTTGTGTCTAAACGTGTTATTCTTTTCACCTATTTAGTTTTTAGCTCTAAATCAGGGATCTGTTTTTGAGATTCCCGGCGTCTGGACTCAGATAGGGGTTGTCTTTGAGGCCTCGGTGTGCGGAATGATCGAAACACTTTCAATAATTTGTGCAGATTATTGTAATTAAATATATATATTTTTTATTTTTAATTTGCCGTTTATGTTTCGTTTACAATCCAGCATGGGCCGGCTGTCTTATGAACTATTTAGTGGGTGAGGTCATGTTTACTTCATTATATATTTATTGGGAATCCCCCCCTCCCTCCTCGTTTAGCTCGAGAAAAATCAAATTCTGACAGCAGCTCGGCTTGTTGTTGCGGTTTAAAGGGAAGCGACTGTGGAGTTTTAAAAAACAAAACTACAGTCTCAAATTTGACGACTTTTAACGTTTCAGATGGCACAATCGAGAGATATATGAGATTAAATTATCGTTTAAAATTATTATTTTAATGTATGGTTTTTCCTGCTATTTATTTGTATAAATATGCGCGCATCATGATGAAACCGTTGCTTGTTAAAAAAAAATCACCTTGTTTTACTGTTTTTTTTCTTGAAGAGAAAAAGAAACTGCTTCATGGAAGTATACGTGTACAATGTAAATATTTTCATTGGAATCAGTCGATGCACATAAATATATTCGTACAGGTTTTTGCTGTATTGCTGTTTAGCTGAGGTAACTTATTTCTGTAATGTTTGTTGCTTTTCTTTGGTTTCCCTGGTTAAATATTTCTACTTATTCATTTCATCCATGTAATTTTAATTTATTAATTATTGAACTGCAATATGTGTTTCATTAAAGAACAAATTTTAACATTTAATCCGACGTTTTATTTTTTATTTTGGGGGGGTTTTGACCGCACTGTGTGATGTGGCTCTCCCAGACATATTAGTATTTTTTATTTATTCATCTGCTTATTTATTGATGAGGAGGAGGGAAAGGCTTTAGCTGCGGGGGATATGAAGCTTTTAAAACCAGTTTCGGATCATCTGGGCTTAGTTTAATGCAAATATATATATTTTCCCATTTTAAAAAGAAAAATACTAAAAAATTTTTAGATTGGTTTTGGAAGAAAAATAAAACATCCGCATATCCAATCCTCGATTTTCTGTCATTTTCATGATAATAAACCCTCAGTTGAATAATATGTAGTCCAAAAGTAAAACATAATTACAAATATCTCCTTTCTTGCCTTTTCACTCTCCTGCTCCTGCGGGCCTCCTCACAGGAGCCACTTTTTCCCGGCTGCATCAGTGTTAAAGACACACGTGGCTCCTGCGGTGACGTGCTGCCAGCCAGGCAGCTTATGCGGCTCACTGTTGCCTTTACCTGAGAGCAAATGCTAATATTCTATTAGAGCCTAATCAGAGGGTCTGTGGAGAGCTGGATGGGTCCCTGGAGCACAGACTTGCCAGATGTCAGCCCGCCAGAAAAACAGCTCGCCTGCCAACGCGCCCGTCTCTATTTGAATGCACACTCAAACATCATGCCTCCACCGCGCTCAGGCTTTGAAGCAAAACCTTTGGTTCGATGTTATGCTTAGATATGAAGAGGAGGAGGGGAGGACAAAAAAAAATAGATATTTTGAATGTCATGTCCATATCAGAGCCGCTGGGATAGGACTTTAGGGCGCATTTCGTTAGCGCTGAGCAAGCGTTTCAGCACCATGGACAGCTCCACGAGAAGCAGGAAGGGCCAAATATTAGCGTCATCAATCAAATTACTCCGCTTTTTTTTTTCCTTTTTTTCTTTGTTTTGATTTTTTTTTTTTTTTTTTGGTCACACTAAATAATTCTGCGTGGTGTTCAGATTTTGTTGCAGAAAATTGAATAAATATGTTTATAGTTTTTTATCTCTTGGGAATGTAAACATTACTCAGATGAATTTCTAAGAACAATAACATCCGTTTCACGTGCAATGCCAGACATTTTTAAAAAGCAGATGTTATCGCCATGTTATGCAAACAAAACTTGAACTTTACAATGGCGCCACGAAACGGTGGCCAGTGGTGAAGGAGATGGAGTGTTTAGTCTCTTATTTACGTAACTTAGAGTGTACTGAAACTTTAAATGTTAATTCGTAACATTTAAACATCTATGCCCATTCTTAGTTAATAAAATTAGTCCTACAATAAGAAACCAAAACAGGCAGATCAGTCTTGCGCTCAGCACTTTTTTCAGCACCAAGGACGGATCCATGACAAGATAAACGTTAGAATTTATTATGACCATCTTTAATCTCAACTATTTATTGAATTTTATATGCACACAGTGTACTTCAGTGAGCATTTAAATTTTGCAGCAAATTTTAAATATATATATCTATATCTATATATATATATATATATATAGATATAGATATATATATATATTCGTAAAAATAAATCGTCAGCCATTAGTGCGGTGGGGGGTGGGAGCTGGTTGGGGGTCAATAGCTGCCCTATGACGTTGCAGGGACCATCTTGGCGAGAAAGAAATCCTCACATACAAGATAATATATATTTTTCACATACGTTTAAGAAAGAAGAAGATAAACATATATGTGTTGCAATATTTCATTGATTTATTTATGAATGTAGATTTTCGCCCAGTACCAACGCGCACTGCTCAGCAGCGCCACCAAGATAGGACTGGGGGTTGATGGGATACTGCTGACACCTCCTCCGTTCACACAGCCTCATACACATACTAACAATAATTTGGTTTAGCAGTTACACATTTGAAACTTCCAGGAGACACCCAACTCAGTTCAATCTAGTTGAGTACAATCCAATAGAAACAATTCACAAGTCACTTGCAGGACAGAGCCAATCCATGTCCACACATACAGGCTTATATAATCAAATAAATCCACCACAGTACAGAAAAAAAAAAAAAGAAATTTTGCGGTCAAATTCATACCATAATGCCAATAACTCTTCAGGATTCTCACGCCCTATTAAAATGACCCCCAGCTGAAAATCACAACGTCTCCATAACAGCAGCCACAAGCCAAACATGCTCCACCGCCACCCTCGTGACAAATTAAGAGGAATCAAAACGAGCCCTTATTAATGAGACGGCGGTGATGGTTCATCAATTAAAAGATGCTCCTGGTGAGCGCTTCTAATTTCCCCCCCAGAACGAGCCGCTCACTTAATGCGCTAATAAGAGCGAATTATTAAATTACACATCGACTTATGAAAAGCAGATAATTATGAAGAGCCAGTTAAGTAGTCATTAGCTATCCCTGTTAATTACCGCTGGTCAGGGGAGGGCTTGCAGTGTGAGGGTCTCATCGGGAATTGAAATTAACTTTATTCAAGCGAGCCTGTGCTGCTGCTGGTTGACATGCCGGAGCTCAGACAGAGAGATAAGCAGATTCCCAACCAGACCTGCCTGGCTTCGCTTTCACATGTTTGGGCTAAAATCGATTCAGATTACATTTATTTATTTATTTATTTTTAAAGCGAATCAATGTGACCCCAGCACCAAAAATAGAAAACCGCATCATGATTTTTCAATCTTGAAGCACTTAATAAACGCACTAGCCACGATACTGCATTTTTTTTTTTTTTTTAGATAATGGAGCATGAGCTCCAAAAAACATGCAGTATTGAGAGCTTTCTACAAAACAAGAAGGGGCAGCTCTGTTTCCTTTTGTCATAATTACGCCCTCTGTTTTATTTTTTCTCCCCCCGCCCCACCTCAACATTTCCCTCTTTCACAGGGATGCTGATGAAAATTTAATGAAGCCAGGGACTGTCGGAGCTCCGCCCGGGGACCTGAGAGTAGAATATTTTAACTGTACATTTACGCCAAGTGTCTGCCTTCAAAGACGCGGCTGCTGCTCTCGAATTAGATGAACTGTGAGCCATAAACTGAGCGCGTTGCACACTGCAGGCCCTACAAACCCCGCGTATTTATCATCTACTGTAGCTGGCTGCTTTGCACCGCCGCGACGCTGCGCTCAGACCCGTCAGATGGCTGCTCGAATGGGAAGTGGCAATCGCCATTTGATATTGTCGCCAATCAGTTGTTGTTGATGCAATATTAATCAGCCATCAATAGTCATTAGTTTGTTAAGTGTTTTCCAGAATCTAATCGATGGAGGCTGGAAGGAGGCTGCTGGGATACTTTCTGAACTGGAGGTGGCATGCACAGGGCGGGAAAGCCATAGTTGTTCTCTTTGCCAATCAAACAGCTCTGTAGTCATAATGAAATCACGCATGCAAGCACGCAACAGCCACAGGCAAACTGATAAACTGGAGCTGACGCCAGAGAGGTTGGCTTAAAAATGCGCAGGCCCGCATTTCATCTGGAAGACATGGGGAACATTTAAGTCATCTTTCTTGCGAATAAACAATTAAATTTATGGAAAATATTCTATCATATCCAAAAATTCAGGCAGATGTGTTCCGCTGACAATCTTAAAACATAACGTCCACAAACATACAGACTGACTCATTTGTTGCTTATTCAAAAGATACAGAAAGCTTGATTTATTTTATAAAGTATTTCTGCGTGAATCTGATTGGAGAACCGCTTTTCATTTCATTTTCACTGATTTTGTGAATATTATTTTAGTGTAGATTGTATTCTAATACACAATTCTGTTATTTGATATTATTTTTTAAACTAATACATTATGCTGAATCTAAAATGTATGACGTATATATAAATAATAATAATAATAATAATAATAATAATAATAATAATAATAATAATAAAGGTAAGACAAAGCATCTGAAACATTAATGTCTTGGTAACTGATTGATGCAAAATTATTTTTGCCACAACATCTTTAGAAAACGTGGTAGTGAAATTAGATGTACGGCTTAAAAATGACTCATACTTTTTTTTCTATTTTCATTGATTTATTTTTTACTTTACTTGTAAATTCTTTGATCAGATTGATGAAAGGGGCTCTATCTTAATGACCTTTATTTTGAAATCTAAACTGAAACGAATATGAGCTGTGCAGACATGCGTAGACAAGAGTTCCCTTACGCATACATTATTGATGACGTGGAACCCCTTTAAAGACAAACCTTTATTTGGCAGCTGCATAAAATAAAACATATAATATTTTCTGTGTTTATCAAATGGAAACTTTAGCAGTTAAAATATAACCACATACTTTTTTAGTTTTTTATTGTTTCAACTGAATAGATGGTTTGAAAAGTTATTTTAATTTATTGCAACTCCGTCATAACTAAAATAGCTTAAGGGCATGATTAGAGAAGCCCCAGTCACACTGACATGTGGCTGATACCAAAATAATGATTTTGATGCAAACCCAAGTTCCCACCTTTTCCCCAGAGCTTTCTCAGCTCTTTCATGCATTTATTACTGATGGAACCCCGGACATCTATTTTAATTTCTTAAACATTCAACATTCCAGTCCTATTTCCAATTCTATGTTTTGTATTTTTCTTTAACAGTCATGCAATCAATTCCATTTTATGACTTTTACATTTCTGTACGAGTCAAAATAAATATTAAAATGTTTTTGCTCGAGGGTCAGTGCAACTCTACAACTCGATTAGAGTGCTGTGATAAAGTAATATGCTTTAATGTGGCGCTAGATTAAGCTATGTGTGTTTAGTAGATTTGTAAAATGAGACATCAGCTAGATATAACCAAGATAAATCCTACAGCAGTAGATGGAACTCACACAAAGTTTATTTTAATTTAAAGAAAACTGAAGTGAAGATTTGCAATGCAGATTTGTATAATTGTTGAAAATATACGTACATATTTCCAAGTGAATCTGAAAACATACCCAAAAAAATTATACAGGTACACCAAGAGAATTAATAAGTTTTAATGTTGCAATTATAGTTATTTTACAATCTGGTGTTGTGAAATTGCTTACCGTAAATTTACAAAAGCCTATCATGTTAGTTTGTTTTTTAGGCTATGTATTTATTTAAAGCAATAAAATAAATCTTCATACTAACCACTTAAAAGTTATTTTGTTATGTAATTGGACAAAACACCACTGACACCCAAAAAATATATGAATAATGACTTCCAGAAATGTATTTTAGTGTCCACAAACTAAACACTAATACAGAATCTTGACAAAAGAAGATTTTACACTACAATACTGTTTATTTTTTATTCTGTATTAAGCAAGTTTTGGATTTTTTTGGCCTATAAATAAAAGGAGTAAAAAAAAAAAAAAAAAAAAAAAAAAAAGCCAGCAAGACTGCTCAACTTAAAATAACGTTTCCGATTAAAGTTTGGCCGTATGTCGGTCATAGACAGCCACAGTCTTAAATGTTTTATTTGTTGTATGAAAACTGCAAATAAGACAACAAAGAAGATAATTTATTTATTATCTCTTATTCTGTATAACCGCTACACTATAAAGATGAAATTTGGAGGTAAAAAAAAAAAAAAAAAAAAAAGTCGTAGCCAATAAAATTATTGCTAATTTATGAATATTATGTTCAGCAATGGCTCATTTTGATTAATATTTTGTAGTACGATTTGTTTCAAAATTTTGATTAGCAGTAAGAGAAGATATTGGTCTATTAAGGCATTATTGTCAATCTTTGTGTGGCATCCATCAGTGAACAAGAGGATACCAAACTGGTGCTTTTATACAGGTTGGATTCTAGATATAATTCAATGTATATACTAAGTATAGTATTTAATAGAAGTAAAGAAACATTAAAGACTTTGTGAGTTAAATGACAACACTTATTGGCAAGTGTAGCTTCTTAATCCTGCATCAATAATTCCTATCATATCTGTGGTTGTCAAAGCTTACATGTGACTTTTATCGTCTTTAATTCAAAAATACTTCATCAATCCCAAAGAAAAATTAAAAACATCTCTTATTTGTTAGTCTTTGAATCGACTGAAGCAACGTGTTACGATTTCTTGAGTGTTTCATGTCTTAACCTCACATCAGTTCTTAGTTTGTGCTTCTTTTTTAACATAAGATGACAATTCAGAAACTATATCACAAATTACATAATTTCTAGTCATAAATATTGATAAAAATCTACCCTCCAAAAAGATATGCAAGTTATCAATAGCAGTTTTATTGGCTAAAATCTAACAAATCCTTACTTATAATGTGCATGACTGCAGTTTTAAGTTAAGGCAATTTGACATTTGACCACAGAATTACAGTTATTAGTGTGATGTAACTGTTTAAATAGTGACCTTCTGCAGAGTTTATGCCTGATTAAACAACAGACAGATCTTATGGTTCATGAACAACAACAGGCCACTGAGCCATGGATCCTTTCCCTCTAAACACTGCTTTTTTTGGTGTTCCAAATGACTGAGTTGTGGATGAGATTGGACCTTTACAAGGAGGTGGTAGAGCTGTCTGGAGCATGTGTGCTCACTGGGCTCTGACAGCCGTGCTCTGTTGCAAATCTATTAATCATACCCACAAGGAGGGCTGGTCTCTCTCACACCCGTTCTCTCTTTCTCTCTTGCCCTCCCTTTCTTTCTCTTGCTCACTCACTCATTCACTCACTTACTCACTCAGTCTCAGTTTTCAGTTTATACAGAACAGAATCATTTACATAAAGTCCTTAAGGCAAATAACTGTTGGGGGCTCTAATTTATATCTGATCGAAAATTAGCCGTCATTATGCGCGCCATTAGCTGCGTCTTTAATGTGCTTCTAAGCACCATTTGTCAAGCAGCTTGTTAATATCCTTCAAGTCTTTAAAGTTGAGAGCTCATTAAAGACTGCTGTGCCTGCTCTTGATGCTATTTTATAAGATTCAGAGGGAAGGGATGGAACATTGCATAGATTTTTGTATTTATATTTTCAAGAAATAATTGTGTGCACAGATCTATTGTGCTTTCTAGATAAATACAAACAAACAAAAAAGTCAATAATACATCCTTAATTATGAACAAAGAATGCATTTTGTTTTGGGCTGCATCACCATTTATTTTCTTTGGACAGCCACTGTATTGTGAAAATGAGTAGTTTTGAATTTCACTTCCCTGAAAAAGCACATGAACTCTTGCATATCCACTCACAGACTGTCTAATGCTTTATTGTCCACAGCCCATAAAATAAGAGACTCCCAGGCCCAATCTTTGCCTGGGCGTAATGGGAGTTATGCTGCTTATTATTGGTTTAAACTCCAGTGTCCTTAGCCCCCTTTTTTCTGCAGTGTACCAGATTCCTCCAGGCTAAAGCAATAAAGAGAGTAATTAGAATGCTAAAGACAGATGTAAATAAAGAGAATGAGACAGTGGTGAGGGATGAGGCGTCGAGGTCACACACTCTCATCAAAAACCCAGTTGGTAGCAAATGACAAGGTTCTGTGCCAGAGGCCCGGGGGCTACGGCTGCGAACCAGAGGACATTATGGACTAAATTATGGCCTCAATGGCAATGCATCTCACAGCACCATTGAGGACAGACAACACACACAATCCCAATCCTCAAACATAGAATTTCATGTTTCGACTCAAACTGTCGGAAAACATTGCATAATATATTCAAATACAAGCGTAGCGCATACAAAATCTGACAGCATGCTATTATCGAGCCCATATTTAATTTGATTAATTGAGGAGATGCATCTTAATGAATTTGTAGCTTATGCTGAGTAATGAAAATATTTGAAAATAATTTATCGAAATATAATTTTGAGATATTTGCTATTTTATAGAAAAAAATTCAGAAGAATGAAATCAAAAGAGTCAGATAACTGTCTTCAAAACTGCTCTAAGTGCAAAAATCTATCCATATATCTATCTGTCTTGAATCTTAGGGAATGAGATCCTGAAGATCTGGGATGTTTCCAACATCACGATTTTGGAAAATGATGGGTGTAGTAAGGTAGAACCAACAAATCACTTTTATAGAACCTGTCTGACAACACGAAGTAGGTTAAAATGATCAGAAAGCAAAACAAAAACCATAAAGAATCCAAAGAGTAGGTGAGAAACAAAGTCACTGACATCTATTAGAAAATGGTTGCACAGATTTGTCCAATGCTTTGGGACTCCAGAAAACCACAATGAGAGCCATATCCAATTGTGACAAAACATGGAACGGTGGTGAACCTTCCCAGGCAGGGGTTGGTTACCAAACGTAGGAGATGAACAAAAAACCCAGAGCAAAATCTAGAGCACTGCACAGCTTACTTCCTGCAAGTAAGGTCAGTGTTGATGATTTAATAATAACAAAGAGACTGGGGAGAAGAAGCATCCATGGGAGAGTTCCAAGGCCAAAACTGATGCTGATCAAGAATAATAAAAAAGACCAGCTCACATATCCCAAATAAAACTACATGATCATCATGTAGTTTTATCTGTGGATCTTTTTGGAAGAGATCTGTGGTCTGATGTGACAAAAGTCAAACTTTGTCTCATCATATCTGGAAAAAAAAACTAACAGCGTAAAAGCAGATATACATGGAAGTGGTAGTGTGAACGTCTTGACTTGCAGTAACTATCTGCGTTTCCATTACAAATGTACACAACATTTTGTCAATTTTCTGCTAAATTTAAAAAAAAATAACACAATTAAAATCACACGTGAATAAGTTATGCGCACAATAAATACCAAAGAAATATTTCACCATCATCTTTAAACTACTTTCTGTTGTCTTTTTCTTCATTGTTGAACCAGTAGCAACATGTAGTTGTTCGTCATGTGACTCGTGATGAGAAAAAAGTGTTTTATTGCAGTTCTGCAAAATAAACCAATTTTGATATGGCCAAAAACAAAAACCTCATAATAGAGCCAAAGCTTTTTATTGAAAAATGAAAGTTGAACTTGCATAAATACATGGTCAATGGAAACACAGATACTGATGGAACTGCTCTCCAGAAAAATCTCTCGAAGGGGCATGTCCATCTGTCAGTTTTTGACCTTAAGTGCAAGGTCGCAAACTGGCAGCCCACTAGGGTTATGCATCAAGAAAATTGGTGGCCTAGTCAAAGTCTGGAGTTAAATTCAATTTAAATGCTGTTGGGTGACCTTAAGCAGTGTGCTCATAGTTAAAACTCCTCCGATGTGATTAAGAATTGGAGGGGTTTTAAAACATACAACCAGAAAGGGAGGATATAAAAAATGGGATCCAGATTGCTAATATATTCCATAAAATCCGATGGCTTTAGCTCGCTGTCTTCCTGTAATCATTTGCCTCATATGTTACAATCCTTTCCAGTCCCACATTTATGACTTTGTGTGTAATAAACCGACAATTATAATACTCTGGGCAGCCAGCTACAGACATTTGGCAGCAATCATGCTGCAAATGAGCCATCAGATAACTTCCAATGAGACACTCTTTTTAAAGGATTGGAAGTCACACGGCTCATTTATGGTGACGGTTTTCTACACATTTCTTCCTTTTACATCAGTGAAACAAACTGCAGAATGCCAAACAATATCTAAATTCTGCTACATCTGTAAGGTGTAACATATTCCCTCTTTATCATCAAACTACAATTTCCTACAGTGTATCGTTTCTGTGATAGAAATGAGAGACATATAGCTTTTTTATTGCTGAAAAGTTAGCAGCTTGCCATGCAAATACTCTGCAGGAAGTAATGTCTCAGCAAAGCGGCTTGATGCCACCCATTATATTAGATTACATTGTGCTGTTGAAGTGTGTGCTTCTGAGGTGCCTTTGCGAAAGGTTGATTACTGTGGATATATTTCACCTGCCGCTCTGGGCCATTATTGCTTGAGATAGGGACTTTAGTCAGAAGCTTGATGGAGCGCTCCGGAACCGGCATTGTTCCTAGTAAAACCATAGAGAGTGATTCAATGCGCGCATAAAGAAATGTTAACGATCATCAAAGACCTTTGTGTTGGATGGCTTTCCTTGCAGTAGCTCTGGCTTCCCTGAAAGATTCTGTCATTTTTTTATTTATTTTATTTTTTTTATTTCTACCCAAACTATCTAAAATATTTTTACAAATTTTAATGAAATGCTCTGTAAAACTAACAAAAATAAAAAATATTAATTCAGCATCAACACAAAATACCTCCAAAATCGGTATGTTTTTCAGAAAAGCATGTATTCCATATGTGTGTGTTTTCTAATTTCAAATATTTACACAGAAATGCCTTCATATCGGAGTGGCAGTGCTATGAAATGTGGCAGCCAGACACAGTTTCTGACCTCTATATAGCAGAGTGGAAGGACCTCAACAGCTGTAAACAACACTGCAATCAGTGTCCCATCTGCTCCCATGTCCCACTTGTGTGGATGCCTTTTTGCCATTTCTTTCACTCTCTGCCAAGCGACTGCCTCAGGACATCTAACCCAGAGAAAAGAGCTCATTTACCCAAGGAGGAAAGAAGCAAACTAGATTTCTGAGTGTGTTTGCTGACAAGGAAACGTGGTGGCGGAATTTAACAAAGTGCACTGAAATGTTTGTGCAAAAAATCTGCCAAAAACACTTCATACTGATATATTAAAAACATTGTTGTGAGCAGCTCTGTGAGTATAATCAAAAGCCTACATTGAGCCAGTAATCGAAATTTCTATTATGTGGTCATTTAACCCCCATTGTTCATCCCAGTGGTGCTTCACAGGAGTGATCTGAAGTGGAAACTTGAGCTCAAAAGGTAAGTGGCACCAAACTAAGTGGGAAATTACAGTCCTACATGTTTTAGATGCTTTTCTCCTTGAATTTCAACCAAATCCAATGTATGGGCCAATGGCTACTCTAAATTGATGATCAGAAATGCTCATCTTTGCAACACATTTAAAATGGTTCGAACTATCAATCTCCATGTAATCAAGATCTGCAGAATATTAAGGATATGGTTCTCTTTCTATGTGAGCCTTAGCGACAGTAATGTGCTGTAGTTGGTACTTCTATTAAACAAATAAACAAAAAGTAAGTGATAATCAAACACCAGGAAGGTTGGACTACTGCATCAAAAATGGGCAATCTGGCGCTGTTTGAGAGCCCCGTGGGTCCTTTTAAACTGTGTCTTGAGGAGAGGATTGTTTAACAGTGACTGAACAGTTCCACAGGAACAAAGGAGTGGAGAATAGATGAGCAGAGGATATCTCCATCTCACCTTATCTTTTTTTTACACATCTTTAAAAGACTCATGAAGTGATTTTTATTTGTTCCTTAATGTTCAACACAGTTTTTAACAGCTACATTAAAGCCATAGTATCCAACTTTTATAAAAAATATATATATATTGCCAAGACAATATGAGACGAGACAGATGTGAAAAGATCAAGCCCTTCCACCTCCTTCCAGTATTATTGTTGGCTGTACAAATGCAAAGCTCCCAGTCAAAAATAACCAATCAGAGCCACTCACTCTCTTGTACGTGCTGCTTAATGCGCTAATGGCAGAGAAATAAATTTCCATTCCAGGAAACGTTTTATCCACTGTCATCAGTGGCCATGCTGACGAGCCAGAGCATTCAGAACAGGCTCTGCTTGCTGGAAGGAGCTGTAGTGTAGCAGAGAGACAGGGGAGGTTGTGAGCAGTGTGTACACAAGTATGATTGACAGCATTAAGACTCTCCTCCTGGCTCTGATTGCTTTCCTTTCTGACTGAGTGGGGCATTTCTGCAGTTCGCACTTGGAGCACTAGGAGAAGGCAGCGGAAATCAATCTTTTCACAGATTAACTTTGTCAGACTTTGTCAAATATGTAGAAAAACACATGTTTCTAATATCATTATTATTTTTTTAAAATAAAATTTACATTTACAATCTGAACTCAATCACTTTTCACCTTTGGAAATTGTTTTTTTTTTTTTTTTAATAATTTTATGTATGTGTACATGTACCTTTATTTAACCAGGTACATCTCATTATGTCTCATTTTAAAATGTGTAAAACAAACAAGCATTTTTGCTGCACAAACCAACACAAACAGTTTCATTTAATTTGAAGACTGTGAAGGGTGGGAGCAACTTCATTACGATCTTAAACTTCATAACTGCACTTGCAAGGTTGAGATTATGTGGAGATGTGCACAAATTGGCCAAAATCTTTATAACTATACAGCTCAAAAGAATCTAGTAGAAGATGGTGAAAAATTGAAGTTGCATTTTTTACTCCACTGAACTGTTGCTGCTGTGGCTTGGCTGAAGTTTATCTTTCTAAAATGAAATTCTAGCACCTTTCCAGGAGTCTGCGAAGGCAAAATTTGTATTCATTAAGGAAAACTCGTAAATAAAGATGCCTCCTCTCAGATTTCTGTGGGTTATGTGATCTGTGTGGAGAGTCAGCATCATTTAAACTCCTTTGGGTGGGATTGTGGAAATACAGGAATTTGATTGGAGCATTTTCCCTTCAAGAGGGTCCTCCAGAAGCCCAATATGTTATTGCCCTTACTCATTTACTTTATCAGTGCGCTGCTGGAATATACATAATTCAGACAACCAGGGGATGTCTTTGGGCTCCGAACCACCTGCTGGCTTTTATTAGCTAATTAGTGGTGATTTATCAGAGCTGCTAATTTGAGTGGAGCTGCTGGCCTTCAGGACTTTCAGAACACTGTATGAATTCTGATGGTAATTATGCTTATTTGATGGGCAGTTTGCTAAAACAAAAAGTTCTGTCTTTTCTGCCCCAAAGGGATGAAATTCCTGCTCTTATGAAATATGACCTTGTGTGATTTCTTTCTCGTCTGTCTCATTAGGTCTTCCACACATTTTATTTTAATACCTAAATTCAGAACAGCTTACATTTATACCTGTAGATATGTGTCCTTGGGAAGGTCTTTTAGGTTGTTCTTATATTCCAGGTTTTTGGAAAGTGGAGCATAATTTCCCCTAAATGTTAAACTTGCAACTGTTTTCACCTCAAAGTCATCACTTTCAAACATGAAGGTAATGTCAGTCCTGTTGACAAAACAGATATTTGGATTTGGAGATAATTCTGACAACGCAGTCCTCAATGATTTATTTTCTTGAAGGAGACATTTTCTGATTTTGAATGAACAATATTTGCTGTTTAACTTGCTTGTTCTTTTTTGTGCCCATTCTCTTTTGGAGACAGGAACACCAAAACTTTTCCATCAATGTAAAATCTGTGAACTCTGATTTTTTTTCAGCATTGCAATCCTTTATTTTAAGTATTTCTACATCCATCCATCATGGATTTTCTATGTATGCTCAGTTCTTATCGGGTCAAATTTATGCTCCATCTGGGCAATATTAGAGGCTTTTTTAATTGTTTTACTGGATTTACTTTATTGTTTTACAGTTTTTCTTCATCAGTTGCAAAACTTTTGCTAAAACTTGCTGTTTTTAAGTAAATCCAGGGATAAATATATCCTAACTTTCAAATTAAGGAGAGAATAAGAGTTTGACCTACAATTGTTTTATATATGAAATGCTGATTCAGAAGTAATGGAAACATATTAAAGCTTTATCTTGCATGAATCTGGGTCATTTTTTATAAAATTGCTCTCTGCCAAGACGTCATTCTAAATCTTCCTAACTTTCAACATTTGGTGTAGTTTAAGCCTTATTATTATCTTGCACTGGTTTACATCAGAGGTTTGTAACATCAGTCCTTGAATGCCATGAATCAAGAGGCTCAATTACCTCGTTGGTACATCAGCAAGTTCTGTAAAGGCATTAATCACTCATTTAATTCAGGTTTGTTGGAGCGGGGATGAATCTAAAAGTTGCAGGACAGTGGCACTCGAGGACTGAGGTTGCAGACTCCTGGTTTATGTGATATTTTCTTTCTAAGACACAGACAGAGGCATCATGTTTGAAAAGTACAGCAATGATGAACACGTTTATGTACAGAGAAACTTTTCTTTTTTTAAATAACCACAACAAAAAGCAAACCCCATGGTTAAAAAAGGCCAGATTATTGATCTGCATCAAACAAGCAAAACTAATTAAGGAAACTGCTCAAACCTCTGCGACATGGGAGAGAATGGTCAGTGTAAGATCAAATTTCAAATGGTATTAATGAATTCTTATCTGTTATGACAAAATGCGACACTAAGAAAACAAATATTGGAAGTGAATACACAATCAGCAGCAGAGCTTCAAGGGCAAAGTGTGGTTTGAGGAGGAAAAAGTGTGATTTTAAACACACAATGTGAACAGAGGAAATGAGACAAAACCTCTCACTAACATCTAGAAAATCAACTTGAGTAATTTAAAAAGAATGTTCCAGTTGCAAATGAACATGTAGATTAAACTCAATAACTGACTTTTGTTCATTTTTTCTAAAACACTCTTGCAAATGGGAGTTTTTGTTGTACCTTCATTTTAATTTACGGATTGCAGTGAATACTGCAATAAATGTCCTTTTTTTCTGTGTTTAATTTTAAAATACAGTCACAGTAAATTAAAATATGTATGATGATGAGACTTGTTTGTCAGATTATAGGTAGATATCTTTTGAACATATTCTTCTAAGCCCACGTTTTTATAAAATGTTTTGCTTTAATTTCCCTGAAGTAATATTCTAATGGTAAATGCTGTGTTTTCATTGCTATAAGTCTAAAATCATTGTAATCAGAAATAAAGGCTTAAAAACATCAGTTTGTGTGTAATTAATCTATGTCATAATACTCTAATTTATTAAATATAACTGTAGAAAGCAGTCCTGTCCCACCAAAATCTGGTATATTTACAATAAAGCAGTTTTCAGTAATCATTCTGAACTTCTGTGGGATTCAAGTGAAAATGAAAGGATCAATGTGTTGTTTTGATATCATGTGAAAGAGATGACAGGGTGGACAGGGTGCCCAACTCCAGTCCAGAAGATCTACTTTTCGATCCATCACTGGTGCAACATGCCTGAATCAAATGAACAGTTTGTTGCCAGGTCTCTGCAGAGCTGGATGACATGGTGATAAGAAAATTCAGCCATCCTTTCAGGTGTGTTGGAGAAGGGATAGATCCTTGGGTATTCTTTAAAAGTCATATTGTAAGCCTTTTTTCACTTCCTCGTTGGATGTCAAAATGTCCCCTTTTTAAATAAGAGGTTTGTCTATATGCAAGTATTCAACTAAATCTTCTGCAGGATATTTGAAAATCAAGAGCACTGTTTCAAAAAATATCATAAGTGCTTCTATTGCTAAGTATGAAACAGGTTTAACTGAAACAATCTTATTATTTCCAACCATATATGGATAAAACAACAGATGATCCAAGGTGAGCGTTTCTTTTAAATGCATTAAATCACCTCAGCAGGTAAAACATTTGTCAAGAGCTCCACACATGCACAAAGACTCTAGGTGTGAGGCATCACATGATCAATTGATCTTTTCTGTCCTATGCATGCACATCCTTGGGGAAATCCTGTAGACTTTTTCCCTTTCTCTCTCTCAAAGCAAGTTAAATCCCAACAGACAGACAAAGGAAAACACTGCTTGTCTGAAATTAGAATGCAGCATAAGAAGAAAACAAGCTGGAGTTCTAAGACATCTGCCAGCAGACACCTTTTCCTTCGCTTTTTCATCCTAAAATCAGAGAAAAATTCAAAACAGCAGGTAAATGGTAATATCACACAACCAAGCAACTGCGCCTCCAGCAACATGCTCTTCTGAAAGAGTTCGCATAGCAAGGTGCTGCAGCTCTCTCTGCACACATTGAAGGACTGAAGTGTTTGCTCAGAGGGAATTATGAACACTTTAATGTAGACAATCAGAAAAAAAACTCTAAAAAAACATGAGTTTTTAAGACATCTCTAAAAGTAACTGAAGCATGTGTCCCTTATTGTATTTTAGCGTCATCAGTTAGATCTATGTGTGCTGTTGCAACAATAAACAATACATTCAATTTGTGATTACATAAAAATGACATTTGAAAAGTAATTATTCTTTTGGGAACTGAATAGGACTCTATCCTTTCCTCTCTATTAAAAGACTCTTACAGATATCCACACTCTAAGAATTCAGATTTGATTTGATTGAAGGAAAGGATACAACTACCTCTGTGTCCAAAAATACCATAATTTCATCCTTCTGCTCAGAAGGCTCCAGGGAGTTGGAAGCACTTAGAAGCAGTTGTAGGAATAAGTTCACTTTGCTGAATTAATGTTGCAATTCTTCATCAGGAGAGCCTTGGCATTACCTTGAACTGGGCTGGTTTTATGCAAAATGGTTTCAAGCCTAGTTTTTTTTAATGATGGTCCTAATTTGTTGGCACACTTTAAATTATTCATCTCTTTTATATTCATGTAGTTATTACGTGTCATAGCTGTGTATCTATGGGGTGAAATTTAATAGCATCTGCTGGACCTTAGGAAAGAAGCCAGTGCAGAAATGTTATTAAATATTGATAATTAGCTAAATATTTGCCTTGGCACCTGCTTTGAGCCACTGTGCTAATTGGCATTGGAACCACTGGAGTGGTCACTGAGGCACACAGTGAGATGTTCACACAGAAATTTAACACAAAGAAGAATTGAAACGTCTAGAGAATTGGATTGATGGCAGCTGATATCTGAATTTGGTCTCATTTTTTATATAAAAATATGCTGAGCTCTACTACAAAGGGTCTTTAAATAAAATTTACACTACATATGTACACACAATATGTCATGCAAAAGGTAAACATCTCGTGGAAAAACAATTTAAGTCAATCAAAGATGAATGTTGGAATAATATATAAGCCAATATAAACTTTATCCAAAATTCTTCAATTCAGCTCAGTCAGATTGAGCTTTAGTTGAGCTTAAATAAGTTCAATACCATTAAAACTCAGATCCAGATGATAAAAAGACATTTGGTACCGATAGTTTGTGTTGATGCCCTCCTTTGTCCTGAAGTAGAGAACTACATCAAAACAAAAAAGAAATCTAGTGAAGAAGCAAAACTAAGCTCAGAGACTAAAAATTTAATCTTCAGTATAAGAAAGAAAGAGATTGAAATAATTATCCTTTATCACATTGACAAAAACCTCTGTTAAGTACATATTTGTCAAAATGTTATATCTAGAAGTTAACTTAAATAGATTTAAAGGGCCAACATTATGTGTTTTCCAGGCATATAATGCCACTTTATAGCATAATAAAGTAACTGAGTTACCTTCAGTTGTTATAAAAATGCTATACAAGTCAAATATGACTTGAAAGACTTTTGACTTTGTAATTTAACGCCTTGAAATTGGGCTTCTGTTTCTTTAAGAAAGTCTTACTTTTTCTGAAACTCCGCTTTCAGGAAGTCATCACAACATGGTCCCACTATTAACCCTTTAACAACATTTTTACAAGCGTTTCGCTGAGAAGTAGCTCATATAAATGAGCTCAGAAGATGAGGAGTTGCACCAGGTATTTGCTAATTGCTGCTGGCTAGTCTGAAGGAGCTGAGTGGGCGAGTTAAAGGGGAGGGATGCTCCGTGAGGCGGAAGCTTGGAAGCTTGAAAACTGCAGCTTCAAAGAGCAGGAGCTACGCCTTGAAGGCGGGGCTAAGTCCACCCAGGCATTTTGCACCAAAAATGATTAAAGGGTTTCTCAAAAATGCATGACAAAAATCAAGTCAACACTCCAGGTATGTTTTTGAAGAGGGAATGGCATTATAATATGATGTATAGCTCAAAAAAGTCAATTTTACATAATACTGCCCCTTTAAGAAACATGTGTCTCTTAAAGACAAATGAAACGTGTCTCTCTTAAAGACAAATGAAACGTGTGTCGCTTAAAGGGGCAGCCTCTGCATCCTCCTCTAGTAAATTGATATTTTCAAATCAAAATGTGTTAAGATTAATCATTGCGTGACAGATTTTAGTGGATTAATTTGTTACTATTTTAATATAATCACAAACAATTTAAAAACTATTTATTTCTCATTAATTCTGATTATAAAGTGAAATGAAAAAACTGAAACAGAAAAAAATGTCTGTTTCAGCTTTAAAATAAAATCTGCAACGCTGCATGAAAGCTCTGCATGGAGGGCTCCACCAAATTCAATTAGACATAATGCTGCAGCGCAATCTATTCATTTGAGGCGCCCGGTGAAGCAGCCAGTGGGAGTGTATTGATTGGAGTGTGTCATGTGTGGAGGCGAGAGAGGGGAGGCCAACATTTTTTGCTTAATGGACCAGAATAAAACAGGCGGGAATGGGCTTCAATTAGGAAACACTGACAAAAATGGCTGGTTTCCACTCATGAGAACATGAATGTACCTCCACATTTTTCAACACAGATCCCCTACATACATACACATGCAATGCCACAAACAATGTATTGGACTATATGACAAAGCTAGACACAATATGCTCTCCTTCAGACCTACACACCCACCCTAACGCACACACACTGAGACACACAGTAGGAGGGCCAGGGAGAATGCAGCGGGGTGATGAAGAAAAGGATTAAAAATAAAAAAAGAGAGCAAGTGCTGAGCTCACAGGGTCTCAGCTGCTGCTTGGTTGCTGCCTACTCCTTGCAATGAGTTGCAATTGTCAGTTTATCTTATCTCAGGCTTTTCATCATTGCTCAGAGCCTGGTTGGAGGAAGCCACCTGAGAGTCATAGGAATTTGTTGGCTGCAAGTCATTAGCAAGGATGGCTGAGCTACACTGGGACCGGTGATGTGAGGAGGGTTCTGCTGTGGAAATCCATGTTCTTTTAACCCTCAATGAGCCAGGTTGGGTTTCCTGTAGGCATAAGTTATAGAGCAGGTTGTGAAGTTATGCAGGCAAGAAAAAGAAGCAGGAACATTTTGCAACCATTGATCATCTAATCCATTAATTAATTTATTTCTGAATGGAAAGCACGAAAAAAAAAAAAACATATAGTCCTTAGCAGGGAGATTGAGAACAATTGAATACACAAAGCTAATAAAGCCAGTAATGAAGTATATGATCATACCTAAAAAAGGATCCAAGCGTACTAAAACGAGAGCAGAAAGAGAAATGTTGTTTTGGATATTATTCCATCGTTTCCCATTTATTTTTAGTCTGGACTTAAAGAAATAGCTCATTTGAGGATCTCAAAGTAGAAGCCAGGGCCTCTAAATGATTAAATTAAATATGGCCACTCCTGTCTTGCATCTTTTAGGCGTTTTCTGCTGAAAAATTTAATTTCTGTTGAAAACTTGCATGAATTGACAACTGTAGCTCTAAATGGCATGCTGAGGAGGTAATGCAGTCATTTGGATTAGACATAACATGTTTTAGATGTGTGGAGAGACATCCAAGACATGCAGTGTAACCCAAACATGAAGTAATAAATCACTTCCCCAAAATTCACATGGGACCGATGAATCCACCCAAAGCTGTTCCCAAATATCAGAATATCCGTTTTATTTTTATGGATAGCTCATTACAGTTTTGTAGTTGCCGAACAGATGCATTATAACTTTTTTGGAAGAATATTTGACAGGTAGTAGTGTTAATTAAATCATCGTCTACTATTAATGCCCTTATTGCCCACATATTGCCCCTAATGAAATAAAATAACGCTATGTCTACCACATTACAAGGAGAACTCAAGTCTAAAAGCATTAAAATAGCAAAGAGTCCTAAATCCACAGTTAATACCCAAGAAAATAACAAACAACCTTTAAAATAGCCATCTTTGGGTTTAAAACCAGACTTCTCCAGCAGAAAGGAAAGCTCAGATTTGGGCCTGATATTGGATAGAATATTTGGGTCGAGGCTTTGGTTTTTTATTTGCAGATACAACATGTTTACAGGCTTCTGGAACACAGCCTGACTCCAATGATTTGTTTATCAGGTGTAAACTACAAAGAGTGAGGCAATTTCAGGCCTCCTTAACAAGACGAGGTGGGATGCTGTCCACAGGACAGACGGAAGGTTACAAATTATTTTTGTAAGTGAGGAAATGTCACAGCTTAAAATTTATCCAAAACAGCCGGGCATTTAGGCTAGTCAGTGAACTTCAGATGATTAAAGTTATTTACCGTTGCCAAAAATCATGATGCACCTGTTATTTCAGGGTTGGTATATTTATTTTTTGATAGATTTTGCAGCAGCTAACTACAACTCTAAATAAAATGTAAACTAAATAATAAACCATTATGTTGCTCAGAACACAAAGCTAGACTGAATAGATGTGACAGTGGATGAGGCACACTGCCATCAATACCCAATGTAGAATTTTTTTCAATATCGGGACAGATATAGATATTAATATCAGATTGGTGCATTTCTAAAGATAAGACTAATAAAATAGATTATGACGTCATCCAGCATGCAAAAAACAAGGAAATACAAGAACAAACAAACACTCAGATTACAATACTTATATTACCATTAAACCATTATTACCATAATACTATATAAAAATATATCACAAGACTGATGGAGCAGGGAATTTATTTTTTGGGAACTAGCAGAATGGTTGGAATTAATTTTATCAAACCTGTTATCATGCAAAAACTTGGTGGCAATAACTGTATAAAATAATAAAGACATTTAATTCAATGCCCTACCACCAACAACTGTAGGCAGACAGTAAAGAGCATTATTTCTATATTCTTCATGGCCTCAAAACCAGAGAACCCTGCTCCGTTTGGATCACTGAACATGTCATTTCTATTTTATTTATAACCTGGTCAACAGGAAGCTCAGTGAAATGCTCGGACATGCATGTTTGACCAGGGCATGCCAAGCAGTTGGTGTAATTTGTGTTTTCTTTTTATTACCACCTCATCTTTGATGCCACACTCTTCTGGTCAAAGAGAGAACCGGTCTCAGTGGCTTCTTTTATGTCGACTTGAAAGAGAACAAGTCCAAGTGGAAGCATTATTAAATATGGATTCTGTTTGGGTCCCACGTTGGCTGCTTCCTTTCTCCCACCGACTCTCCGCCGGTGTCAGTGTCTTCAGGTAGGAATCTGTGTAAGGGAATGTTTTTGTAATGTGAGGGCTCAGGAGTGGAGGGGAGCTTACCTTGGAAATGCTGTCTTATTAGCCAACAAACACGTAGGTTACACACACACAGCAATGGTAACCTTGGCCACACAGAATGATTCTTTGGAATGGGTGAGGAGTAAAATGCGAAATTCCAGAGGGTGTCTCTGTGTGTGTTTAACCTTGTGAAAACACAGAGCCGTGAGTTTGATAGAGTTATTACACATCTGTGCTTCTGCCTTTTGTGCGGCTGAATCTATCATCAGAGGGAGAGCGGCCTGAGCTCAGCTTCTGCTGGGACGTTTCATCTCCTTCGCGGCCCGGGTCAGCCAATTGAGGCACGCGCTGTTTGGTTTTCATTACCCAAACACAAACTTTAAGGATGCCTTTCTGTTTTCTTAACAGAACATTGTTTACTCTAGCAATGATTAGAGTGATAATATTTCTGCTGTGCCTTTGAGAAAAGGCAGTTTTGAAGCTGAGTAGGAACGTGTTGGCTTTTGTTCCAGCAGTGTGCAGCAGGTTCATTGTGGTTATGAGCGTTAAGGAAATAATTAGCAGAGCCCATGTTGTGTTTATTAAGTACAAGCTGCTCTACCCTCGTCCCTAGAGGACATATCTGTTTGTGATGCACAGGTCTTTGAAAAGGTTTTTAAGCACTACTAATATCTTTCTGCATTGCTTCTAAGCAATGCCAGACATTTTTGAAATCCTGTAATGCTCTAAAAGAATCATCATCGGAGTAATAATTCTCCTGATTTTTAAATTAT
>CAEGAE010100768.1:0-10661 GCA_903067095.1 Girardinus metallicus | reverse complement strand
GTCCAAAAACATGACTGTCAGGTTAATTGGCCTCTCCAAATTGTCCCTAGGTGTGAGTGTGTGGTTGTTTGTCCTGTGTGTCTCTGTGTTGACCTGTCCAGGTGACCCCGCCTCTCACCCGGAACGTAGCTGGAGAGGCAGCAGCAGCTCCTGACCCCATTAAGGGACAAAAGGTGAACAGGAAATGGATGGATGGATTTATGGCGCTATGCTGCCATCTTGTGGAGAAAACAGGTAAAACACTCCTGCTAAATATTCCTCCTGTTCACATTAATGCGCAGAAACTGATGAATATTTCCTCTATATTAACGTACAGTGCAACGTGTATTAAACACTGGGATCATTTGAACTCAAGGGAAATACAGGAGACATTGAAACCGGATGTGACGATCTTCCAGAGCTGCACGGGAACAAGAAGAGCCTGATATTATTCATATCTTATGTTTTACAGGAAGAAATGTGCGACTCAGAAACTGCCAGGTGTTGGATCCAGAACGAAAAAAGAAATTGTTATGCTCCTTTGTGTGCTTTGCATCATTTTTTACAAGTAAAAACTCCATTTTGTATTTTTTGTGCCTTTTAAAATAAATATTCTTCATGTTGATACTCTGTTATTCATTCAACATCATGACTTTGTTTCGGATTGGTGATGGAGGGACGGAATCACAGCCAACCGGAATAACTGTTTTAAACGGGATCACATTCAATCTGCTCTATTCTGTTCGCCAACATCTTATTTTTATCAACATATAAACAACAGGAGATTAAGAAAAAAATTAAATTATGTATTTATTATTTATCACATATTATCAAACTAAAGGACAAAATAAAAAAAATTGTTGTGTAAATAGGTTTTGTAAGATTTGCGTAAAGTTGAATTAAACACCATAATGCGTGGTATTTCCGGTTTAGTTATCTTCAAAGTAAAAGTGTATTAAATTCAGATGGTTTCGCGTCAACAATCACTTAATTGACCGTCAATCACATTATAAAGTTAATAAATATTAAGCTTACATTTATCTGCAAATAGGTTAAGATTATAGTAGATGGATGGATTGTTCTTTCTCATAGGACGAGCTAATAATGCCAATTAAATAAAAATCTTTCACGGGTTATTTTTTTTTTTAAATCATCCATATAAAAGTAAATAATCCTTAAATTAATTCATTAATTAATTATGATTTCATGGGAGTTCCGTTGTAGAATCTGGACTCAAACAAAACGTCTAAAGTTAGCTTTGAACAGGACAGGCACAAACTAGCACAAGACAAACATTTCAAATTTATGAAATGAGCTTGAACACATAAAGTAATTTGCAACAATACCATTCAGACTCATTAATAAAAGTCCAATCCCTAGAAGGAAACGAATTGTAACTTAAACAATCACTTTTCTGCAGAGTTGTGGATGCTGATGGTTGTGACTGACTGAAGACGCTCTTGTTGCATCAAAATCACATGAAGAAGAAATATAGTAAGAAAGAACTGCAAGAGCTGCAGTTTTTATTCATTAGAAACCTTTATTTTTTTAGGCCTTCGTCATTCTGGGCCAAAGTCTTTTCATGGCTTTAGCCCAGAGCTACATGTGGTTCCATACAGTCAATCCTAACAAGTTCCACTGACTTTAACTGTTTTTGTTTTTGACAAACAACCGGTCCGGCCATCATGTCAACCAGAGCAAGTCACGCTGCGGTCTTTTATTTTGAAGAACCCGCCCGGAAGCGCTCAGTTTGAATCTCGTCTGCAGCTTTCCGGTTCCTTCATAGAGAACGGCGAAGATGGCGGCGCTTCGGGTCGTGGCGCTCTCCGGGAGTGGGAGAGCTCTCCTCGTTACGGGGAATCCTCTCAAGGCTTCCAAGGTAGATCGATACCGGGACCTAGTATTAACCTTTCTGAAGGTCGGATGTTTTTAAGAGTGTTTTCATTATAAAGTTATGTTTGTCAGGCGTCCTTCCAGCGAGCCGTCATTAGCTCACCGGCTAGCGGCGGACTGGCAGACAAGGTCACTTGTCCTGCCCCGGATTTCAGGCTGTCTTATCGGGCTGACTGTTTTTATTTGCGGTGCTCAGTCAGTCAGAAGTTAAAATAACGGGGCCTTGTTTGTAGCTTTTGGTCTAAACCGTTAGTCCAGGCAGCCTGGTTCGTGTCGGACTGTTAGCACATGCAGGTCTGGACCGGAACAGGTTCCTCTTAAAAACTGGAGCATAAATCCACCAGTTGGCAAATGTTGTGCAGAAGCTGCCGGTGTGTTTGTTTCGACTCAGCTAAAGGCCACAACCTGCAGCTGGAGCTTAAAACCAGCGGCTTCCAGGCGTTAGAGCTAACGAGTTAGCATTGGGACGGCTGATGACAACTTCCGGTGGAGAGAAAGCCGGTTCCTGCGGGATTATTACTGTTACATATGAATATTACTGAGCTTATATCTGCGGGGGGCCGTGTGACTCTTTAATCTGTCAACCAAAGTAAATGTTTTTATCTGTAAACATGTATTATTTTGATATGAGAGCTAAAGGTCCATCCTGGTCAGAAGCAGATACATAAATCATTTTAATAATCGCTTCTCGACTCAGATGAATGTTTCTGGCAGGCTGGAGATGAGGCCTGTTGTGGTGGTGGTGAGGGTCAGAGGTCATGTGCTCTGAAGGTCAGTTTCATAAGGAACCCGGACAGAAACTGGAGCCTTTAGATTATTCTGAGAAATGATCTTTATTTATCCTCTTTAAAACCTGTCCAGGTCTTATGAGGCAGGTATTAATAACCAGGTAACTACAATAATCAGACATGGATATTATTATATTACAAAGATGAATCTGATATGATGAAATGGATGATTTTATGTTTCCTAGTGCAGAAGAATATAAAACTTTAGCCTGATAAGAAAAATGAATAAAAATATTGCAGGTCCTTCTAGGATCTTTTGCGTTGGAAATTGTTCTGTAATTGTTCTGTAATTGTTCTGTAATTGTTCTGTAATTGTTCTGTAATAAACTGAATGTGTGTATTTAAAGCCTCTTCAGTTCAGAGTGAAGCTGCGTTACTATGGCAGCACAAATCCATCTTCAGTCACTTTGAAAGATAAACGTCTTTAATTCTTATCAAGTTTCAATTCTGATTTTTCTCCCAAAAGTTTCAATCTCATCATTTAAATAGAAGAAAAGATATTTAAATAATCAGATTTTATATTCATAACTCTAAAGTACTAAAGTTTATTACAGCTGTTGGTGAAAGTTTGATGTTTGTATTTTACACATTTCAAACGTTTCTACTGGGATTATAATTATAGCACAACAAGTCAGGTGGCAGTTTTCCTCGTTTCTGAAAATAAAACCTGTGTGTGTGTGTGTGTGTGTGTGTGTGTGTGTGTGTGTGTGTGAATCTGTTATTTTTCTCTCTTCAGGCCAACATGTCTTTCGCCAGTCTGTCAGGTAAGAAGAAGGTTGCCTTGACGACGCTGGGCGTGGTTGCCGGCGGCGGCGCGGGGCTTGCTCTGATGCTCCACCAATCAGTGAAGGCGTCTGAGCTGGAGCTCCACCCCCCATCGTACCCCTGGAGCCACGCGGGGCCGCTGTCCTCCCTGGACCACGGCAGGCGAGTCACCGACCGGCTGACCGACCGGCTGACTGACCGGCTGACTGACCGGCTGACTGACCAATCGGTCGGCCAGTCAGTCAGTCGGTCGGTCAGTCAGTCGGTCAGTCAGTCGGTCAGTCAGTCAGTCGGTCAGTCAGTCGGTCAGTCGGTCAGTCAGTCGGTCGGTCAGTCAGTCGGTCAGTCGGTCAGTCAGTCGTTACTAATATAAAACCAAAAGTCGGAGCAGAAATGAAACCAAACGTTTTGTTTCAGTGTAAATCTGCGTCACAGGAAACTTCTTGGCGTCGGTTTCAAATCTCCTTTGTTTTTTAAATATTAGCCACTTTATGTAAAAACAGTCAGCAAATGTTTCTAATATTAAAATGCTTAAGTGAAAAATCAGCAGAATGGGCCTTTATTTATCTGATTAATATCCAGAATAATCAATAGATTAATTGATAACTAGACGTACATATTGTCATATTACAAAGATGCACCGATCTGATATTAATATCTGATATTGATAAAAATATTGCAGATCAGATATCAGTGCTAATATTCCTGACCTACAAGTTCTGATCTATTCAGTGTAGTTCTATGCTTTATGATATTTATTATAGATAATTACAGTTTCTGAACCATTTGGAGGTTTGTTGGTTTATTTTTACGTTTGTTAGATTAGTTGGATGTATTTTTTTCTAAACTATTAATGTGACAGATGGCAGATCTGTCCTCAGTCGGCCTCCTGCTGTGGTTGAGCTCATCGTTTGGTCAAACACTAAATCAACGTTTATATTTAAGTTTTTTGTATGAAGGCAACTCGGAGATTTCTCTTGTTTTTATAAGTAAAGAAAATTCTCCGAGTGCTTTTTATTTTGAGTGAGTGGAAAAGCAACACGGTTTGACCAGGACGGAGCCTGTTGTTCTGCTCTCATCCTGAGTGTTTCCGATTGGCTGCAGCATTCGCCGTGGTTACCAGGTGTACAAGCAGGTGTGCTCAGCCTGCCACAGCATGGAGTACCTGGCCTTCAGGAACCTGGTGGGCGTGTCGCACACAGAGGACGAGGTCAAGGCCATCGCCGAAGAGGTGAGGCCGCAGCAGCAGCCGGCTCCTCCCGCCACCAGGGGGCAGCGCAGGCTCACGTAGCTCCATTCGCCGTGCAGGTGGAGGTGGTGGACGGCCCTGACGAAAGCGGCGAGATGTTCACCAGGCCGGGAAAGCTTTCGGACTATTTCCCCAAGCCGTACCCGAACCCCGAGGCCGCCCGGGTCGCCAACAACGGGGCGCTGCCCCCCGACCTCAGCTACATCGTCAACGCCAGGTACGTCCTCCGACGCCGCCAAGTCAGGAGTCGACTAACCGTTAACTGGAAACGACCATGGGCTGAAACACCCAGGAACGAAACCAAACAGCCTGTAAATCTGATCTCTGGTTCAGTTTGAGCTTCACTTGGTTCCATGTCTGTAAAATCGTCTCCCACCTTCTGCATCCAGTCACCAGTCAGATAATCAATACCGATCCGATCAGCTCCGTCCAGCTGAAAGGCCTCATGTTGGCAATAAAATGTTTCTTTCTAAGAAAGGAATGGATTTTTTTGATGCGTCAGTCAAACTGAGCATGTTAGTCCTGCATTCATTTACATTTCAGCTGGTGTGACGCCTCGGCTCCGGTTCTGATTGGCTGTCAGCTTCTCCTCGTTTCTCTCACCAAGAACCCTGGAATCATTTTACTGTTGTAGACAAAACAAGGCAGCAGAGCCTCGTTGTTCACACAGATATTCACACATGAAGCAACGTGCTACACACTGCAAGACAAATGATGATAAATACAGAAGAATTAGAGACGAGAGAAACGATCTGTTAAATCTGGTTGGAATTAACGGTCCGTTTTTAACTCGCAGCATCCTGTCATTTAATTGGTTGCACTAATTTTGCTAATATTGTATAAAATTAGCTTAAGTGGTGAAATAAAGAATCCGCAGAAGGTGCCAATACGTTTTAATCTGATTAATCGTCAGAATAATCGATTGCTAAGCTAATGGCTAGCTGCAGCGCTGATGGGCTGCCGGCTGTTTGTGCGGCGCCCCCTACAGGCACGGTGGAGAGGACTACATCTTCAGCCTGCTGACGGGTTACTGCGAGCCGCCTGCAGGCGTCTCGTTGAGAGAAGGACTCTACTACAACCCCTACTTCCCCGGCCAGGCCATCGGCATGGCGCCGCCCATCTACAACGAGATCCTGGAGTACGAGGACGGTAGGTGGCGCCCGATTGGCCGCCGCGCCGCGCCGCAGGAGGCCGCGTCTGATTGGCTGTGTCTGGTTGCAGGAACCCCGGCCACCATGAGCCAGGTGGCCAAAGACGTTTGCACCTTCCTGAGGTGGGCGGCCGAGCCGGAGCACGACCAGCGCAAACGCATGGGCCTGAAGGTAGGCGGGGCTTAGGGCGGGGCTTAGGGCGGGGCTTCAGGTCATTGTGGTTTATTAGATTAATAATCTCAGACCTGCATCAACACCACAAACATTTGACTAACTTTACAACAAAATACCTTCAGACAAACGAAATGAAAACACAAAATTCAAATTCTAACATTAGAAACAGAACATTGCTAAATACTTTAAAAGACAAAATTAAAACTACATTTCAGTGATTTCAAAGATTATTTAAAAATAAATAATCTTCACTTGGAGTGTAAATTCCCCAGTTTTATTAATTATGTGTTGCAGATTTGTGAGGTTCTGTTTTAATTAGGAGTTCATGTATTTACAGAAAGCAACAAGTTCAGTGAAGTAACTGCAGCTGTTTGTTAGTTTGATGCAAAAGCAGCCGTATCCGTAGCAACAGAGACCGCTCTCGTATCACAGCTTCTCTAATGGAGGACAACAGTAAGTGAGCGTTGATGTGGAGGCAGAAGGCGGCTGCATGCTGCTTTATTCTGAAACGCCTGCAGTTTATCCAGACGTTTCTAGAACAACTCGACCAAACAGGCCACAAAGTTCAGCCTGATGAACCAAAGTTCTTCTGTCCAGAGAAAGAAAATGAGCCCAAGTCCAGATGTTATCTTGGTGTTGCCGACGTTTTCTCGTAACGTTGCCGATGTTTGTCCTCCAGCTGCTGATGGGCTCTGCCATCCTCATCCCTCTGGTCTACTACATGAAGCGCCACCGATGGTCGGTGCTGAAGAGCAGGAAGATCGCCTACAGGCCTCCTAAGTAACGGAAAACAAGCGCACCCCGACCCAGGCCTGAACAAGAGAAGGGTGCGTTCAAAAGCCCCACAGAGCTCATCACCCCTAACTCTGCCCCCCGGGGGGCAACTGATAAACCCGCGGCATGTTTTCAGACGTATATATGATGATTTCAGTCAAAAATGCCTTTATTTCAACCAGTTGTCAATGAAAACCTGTGATAGTTTTCGTCTGAGTGTTCTTGAACGCACCCTGCTCAGAGTTTATTGACCTCTAGCGGCGGCGGCGGCTACATGCTGTCTGAGCTTCGTTATCTCTGTAAGATACTCCAAGCTGACGCTCATCTCTGGGTCGGCCTCAGGCTTCACAACGTTCTGCGTCTGTAAATTCATTGTTTGTCTTCAGAAAGTCTGACATAAACTTTTATGTACAAAATAAATTCTTCTAAACGAATCTGTCTGGTCGGATGTTTCGGTTCTGCAGCAGTTCTGGCTCTGGATGGTGCCGCTTGATCCAACCCTGATAAATCCAGGATGTGGGCTCGGCTGCGCGCCGAGGGGCATGAAGAACTGGTTCCTTAAGAACTTTCTCGCTGTATTTCATGACGTTTTGTCAGAAAATAACCAACAATGATAAATTTAGTGACTTTTCTCTTCCACTTCCTGTCCTGGAGGGGGCACTGCTGAGCGTAACAAGCCCGGCGTCACGCCGCTCATGTTAAATCAGAACGTTGCTCCAGCTGGTTCCGGTCCACTTTATTCTGTCGAATATAAAAATAAAGTCATGGGATTAGCATCAGAGTAACAAGCTAACAGCTGTGAAGCCTCCGGTCATCCGGGTTCAACTCCAGGCTGATGTGATTCCAGCTCCGCGCGTTCCTCTGAATCCATCCAGTTCAGTTCGGTTCAGACTGGTTCAAACCAGTTCAGACCAGTTCAGACTGGGTCAGTTCGGTTCAGTTCTGTTCAGTTCAGTTCAGACCAGTTCAGTTCAGACTGGTTCAGTTCAGTTCAAACCGGTTCTGTTCAGTTCAAACCAGTTCAGTTCAGACTGGTTCAGTTCAGTTCAAACCGGTTCTGTTCAGTTCAAACCAGTTCAGTTCAGACCAGTTCAGTTCAGTTCAGACCGGTTCAGTTCAGTTCAGACCGGTTCAGTTCAGTTCAGACCAGTTCAGTTCAGACCAGTTCAGTTCAGACCGGTTCAGTTCAGACCAGTTCAGTTCAGACCAGTTCAGACTGGTTCAGTTCAGTTCAAACCAGTTCTGTTCAGTTCAAACCAGTTCAGTTCAGACCAGTTCAGTTCGGTTCAGACCAGTTTAGACCGGTTCAGTTCAGTTCAGACCAGTTCAGTTCAGACCAGTTCAGACCAGTTTAGACCGGTTCAGTTCAGTTCAGACCAGTTCAGTTCAGACCAGTTTAGACCGGTTCAGTTCAGTTCAGACCAGTTTAGACCAGTTTAGACCGGTTCAGTTCAGACCAGTTCAGACCAGTTTAGACCGGTTCAGTTCAGTTCAGACCAGTTCAGTTCAGACCGGTTCAGTTCAGACCGGTTCAGTTCAGACCGGTTCAGTTCAGACCAGTTCAGTTCAGTTCAGACCAGTTCAGACCAGTTTAGACCAGTTTAGACCGGTTCAGTTCAGACCAGTTCAGTTCAGACCAGTTCAGACCGGTTCAGACCAGTTCAGACCAGTTCAGACCAGTTTAGACCAGTTTAGACCGGTTCAGTTCAGTTCAGACCGGTTCAGTTCAGTTCAGACTGGTTCAGTTCAGACCAGTTCAGACCGGTTCAGTTCAGACCAGTTCAGACCAGTTCAGTTCAGACCAGTTCAGACCAGTTCAGTTCAGTTCAGACCGGTTCAGTTCAGACCAGTTCAGTTCGGTTCAGACCGGTTCAGTTCAGACCAGTTCAGTTCGGTTCAGACCAGTTTAGACCGGTTCAGTTCAGTTCAGACCAGTTCAGACCAGTTTAGACCGGTTCAGTTCAGTTCAGACCGGTTCAGTTCAGTTCAGACCGGTTCAGTTCAGTTCAGTTCAGACCAGTTCAGTTCAGACCAGTTCAGACCGGTTCAGACCATTTCAGACCAGTTTAGACCAATAAACCGACGTCCTTGTAATACTTGGTACCACCATCGGTTGTCATGGCAGCTGTTCCCGTGGAGCCGCTGAAGTTCCCGCCGTTTTTCTGGCCTGTTTCTGCTCTGCTGTTTCCTCAGGAATGAAAAACTTGTGTTGGTTTGATTCGTCCTTTAACACTTTGAGAGCCACAAAGTTCTTTTCAAGCAGTTCTCCTGTATATTCAGTATGAAGTATTTATTATTTGTGGTGATTAAATTATAAGTGAATTTCTCCAAACTGTTGCTGCTTTAAATCAGAAAGAAATTTCACCCCATCATTCATTTGACGTCTGGAATAACCAGGATTTGAAACATTGTGCAACTCAAACTTCATGTTTACAG
Organism: Girardinus metallicus; assembly: GCA_903067095.1. Lineage (NCBI taxonomy): Eukaryota > Metazoa > Chordata > Actinopteri > Cyprinodontiformes > Poeciliidae > Girardinus > Girardinus metallicus. The sequence goes on along the minus strand of CAEGAE010100768.1, from coordinate 1,452 downwards.
AAGAAACTTATTTATTATTTTAACTGTCATTATTAGGGGTGCACCGGTAAATCGGCCGGCCGATCGATCGGGTGATTGGTGATCGGCCGGCCGATCGATCGGGTGATTGGTGATCGGCCGGCCGATCGATCGGGTGATTGGTGATCGGCCGATAGTTACATATGAAACCACCGATCTGTTTTCCTCCGCAAGTGTCTTAAAGTCAGTTATTGTTCCATTTCCTGCTGAAAGTCCCGCCCACCAGGTGAGACTCTCACCTGATGATGACTCATCAGGAAGCGGCAGGCTGGGATTTTACCCGACAACCTGCCAGGCTGTGAGGCAGCAAGCAGGAGTTCAGCTTTACAAACCGATTACTGTAAAAAAACATTGGTTGGGTTCCTCTGCTTTTCACCGCAGGCAGTTTTTAATGTTCACAGTGATGCAAATTCTGCCGCTAATTAAAACAGTGACGGAGTTTCATACCGGAGATTACAACACAAAAAGGACCAGGGGCAGGATTCTCATCTCAGACACGCAAAGGAACCAAACTGGAGACAAAGTTTCAGATTTTTCTTCCTTCCTTCAGGTTGTCAGAGTTCAGGTTTTCCATCTGTCCTGTTGGAGGAAAACTTGAATTCAGTTTATTAATGCAGAAGCCATTCACATCAAACAGCAAACCGGATTAAAAAATCTCATTTCTAAACAGAATGAATTCAAGCTTTACAGTCAAAGAGCCGTTTTACCCTCAGAGCAGCTAAAGAACGATTAGTCAGCCAAATATACTCTCCCATGTCGTCTGTTAATGAGCTTTAAAAGGAAAACAGGAAAACCGTCAAAGTTTTCAATACTTTTATTTGCATTTCAGAAACTTTTTGCCAACTTAAATCACACATTTCAACACATTTCAGGTGAAACATTGAGAAAAATGTTCATGCAATGAGACACGGCTGCAAATGTCCAGGAACTGAGCAACGCGTTGCCTGAACATTGGGATTATATTTTAAACTTCACATCATGATGGATTTTTCTTCACTGCAAAAACAATAAATATGTTTTTTTGTTTTTACTTCAAATATCTTGAAATAAGACAAACGTTTCTTTAAAGTCCCTGGCAGCTTTTTCACTGATAACGACATTTTCCCGTGTTGCTGGTGACTGACCCGGACGTGTCGGGTCAGCACCGCTTTGTGCTCTAACTGGACTTCAGGCAGAGGTTCTCGGGTATCACCCTCAGAGGAGACGCACTCACCGTGTTCAGGTACGGGAACAGTTTCTCACTGAATGAGTGTGTGAAGGTGTGAAGGTGTGTGTTGGTGATGAGGTCGAAGAACACCAGCTTCCCCCGGTTCCAGTCCAGATGGACTCTGATCCGGCTCAGCTTTCCCATCGGTTCCAGAACCGTGGACGGTTCTGACAGGGCCCGGGCCACGTACTGACCGTCAATGCAGCCGATTCTCCACAGACGGCCGG